>JASVEL010001515.1:0-230306 GCA_032618575.1 Nicotiana noctiflora | reverse complement strand
GTGCCTAGGGTCAAAATTGAGTTACAGCTCAAGTTTTCACTGCAATTTGATGGACAGATGGAGCGGTTCAATGGTATGTTGGAGGAAGATCTCCGCCACTTTGTAATCGGATCACAGAAGAACTGGATGAAGCTTCTGGATGCTGCTCAATTGTGTTTCAATTCACAAAAGAGCTCTAGTACGAACAAAAGCGCTTTTGAAATTGTTACCGGACAACAACCGCTACTCCCACACACTGTGGATACACCAAACACAGCTAAGTCTGCTCGAGCTGCTAGTTTCTCAAAAGAGTGGAAACGAAATCTGGAGATAGTGCGGAGCTATCTTGTCAAAGCTCAAAAGCAGATGAAGAGGCATGCTGATCAGAATCGTCGCTTTGTTAAATATCAAGTAGGAGACAAAATATATTGCAAAAATATATTGGACCCTTGTCCATTGAGAGGCACATTGGGAAAGTTGCATACCTGGTGGATACCCCAGCTTGATGAAAAATTCATCATGTCTTCCATGTCACTCTCCTGAAACCTTTTCGAGAAGACACGAAGGATCCTTCAAGGAGCTAGCTTACAATACCCAGTATTCGAGACCCCAATTCAACCGGAAAAAGGTGTGTTAAAGCTATCCTTGATGACAGAGTGATTCATGTCTCAAGGAAAGATCACCAAGAATTCTTGGTGAAATGGCAGGGCTGTGATGCATAAGAGAATACTTGGGAGAGAGGAACAACCTCAAAGCCTACAAGAGCCTCATTGAAGATTATTTTGAAAGTAAGGCGCGCGCCGAGGACGTCACCAAATCAGGTGGGGGATAATGTCATGGGCGGCTTTCCAGCCATGACCCATGACCCTTGGGCGCGCCTGTGGCGTCCTAGCAAGCCTCCCAACGCCTAGCACCACGGACGGTCCCGTGGTCTTGGCCGCGCCAAGTGACAAGCGCGCAGGTGCCTTTGTCGCCCCACTGATATCCCTCGCCAGTGCCCAGCCGCAGGCAAATTCCAAAAACACCGCACACATACCGTGATGCCAAAGACAATGCTGCTAAAAACGGACCCGTTGTTGCCTTTTAGATAACTAAGTCATTTTCATTGTAAATAGAGTAGTTTTATTTCAACTACTTTCATTATGTTTCTCTAGCGAATTCTAGTATAATCTTGTAGCTTTGGATTATTTTTTTTAAGCATTAGTAGGGGGGGATCAAGCAATCAAAACTTTCTAGCAAGCAAGCGATTCTCTGTACTAGTGTCTCTCCCCCTCGACACCACATTGTTTTTCTGTAATAGCTTTCATTAATGCAATCAAGCTTTCTTTAAATCTCAATTCTCATTTTTGTTCTCTCAATTGATCTTGACATTGGTTTTCTCGTACGGCACTGACAATCTAGTCTAGCGTACGAAGGGGACCTCAGTTGGCGGACAACAACTACACTGACATCAATTGCTTAGCCTTACGGCGCCTTTCCGAAGCGCTGCGTAACAATAATCTTGAATCTGAAAATATTTAAGAATTTAAAAGAGAGAGTGAAGTGGTTCACGAGAGTCAATAATACAAATAATTAAACAACATAAAAATCCAAAGTAAAATATCAGATGAATCTTTACCATTTGAAAATAGAGTTTTTATTTGATATAAACAGAGAGAATATTTTCTAAATTATGCACCTATGAATATAGGGTACCCTAAGATTAATACTATATTAATAGTACCAAATCCTTTAACGAAATGTTGTTTGTTTTTTTTACATTTTAAAAATAAATTTCAGATTAGACAAAATAATCATTTTAATTATTTTCCGAATAGTTAAAACTTTGAAATCAAGTAAATTTTGTTTATCTAAACCGTTAGTTTTAAACGAAACAGAAAGTCCTAATTTTTGGACTCCAAATGGACTAGGATTTACATTAATAATATTTTCCATTTAGAAGGCAAAAGAGTAATACTACCTAGAAAGGAATTAAATCCCCATATACACGACAAAAGAAGGCCTAAATATATATTGCTTGACACAAAGTTCATCCAGTTATCTATAAGACCTGGTATGCTACGTCTATACCAAAACTTTATAGAAAATTTTTAAAAATTAACTATTAAGCTCTTTAAAGTTTACATTAAACGAAAAATTATAACATTATTTTTGAGTAATATCTTAGAACTTTGAAACCAATTAAAATTTTAGTTCTTATCCGTATCTGAAAAATGTAAAATTCCTAATATTTCTTATTTGATCTGTATAACATAACTATAATATTTCATACTAATTATTTTTTAACTCTTTCGCACTTTGGAATCAACTTAGTTTAATTTATTAAATTTTTTCGTATTTGAACTATGTAGGATGTTTGAATATTTAAGTTTTTCAATTAATAAACTGTATATAGAATATACGCAAACATGTACCTTAAGACTAATTCACATAATAAATAAATAAAAGGTAAACAAAAATAAACTAGCAGGAACAATTTTGAGAGAATTGATCTATTTGTTAAATTAAAGTACAACCAGTCAGCATCCTTTCGTATCGCTATGAGTACACTGAATGTTACATTTTTTAATTCTGCAATTGGCTCATTCAGTTGCACAGTTTTTATATCTAATACTAATATTTAGTTGAATGCATATTTACATTTCTTGAAAAAACATGTTATAGGAATAGTGTTACATTGATGGGTAAAAAGAACATTTTGGTCTGTCAATCTTTTACCAAGTCTTACATCAGAATAGATAATAGACAGAATAGATGGAAAAATGACACTGGTACAGCCGCTGTAAAAATAATAGCCGAAAAAATGTATAAAATTTGTATATTTTTTGTATATGCATACATTTTGTATGTTATAAACAAAAATTATACAAGTTTTATATACTTTCATGGCTACCGGATATAAATAGTTTCTGGCGCGGGCTGAAAGCAATAATACCCCATAATAGATATATAGCCTGTTTGGTCAAGCTTCTTTTTGGCCAAATGCGCTTTTTTGGCTAAAAGCATTTTTGGCCAAAAATTGAGGTGTTTGGCCAAGCTTTTGGAAGGAAAAAAAGTGCTTTTGAGGAGAAGCAAAAGCAGTTTTGAAGAAGCAGAAAAAAATAGCTTCTCTCCAAAAGCACTTTTTTGAAAAACACTTTTGAGAAAAATACACTTAGAAGCAGTTTTTTAAAGCTTGGCCAAACACTAATTGCCGCTCAAAGGTGTTTCAAACTAATTAGCCAAACACAAACTGTTTCTCACCAAAAGCACTTTTGAGAAAAGCACTTTTGAAAAAAAACACTTCTCAAAATAAGCTGATTTTTGCAGCTTGGCCAAACGGGCTAATAGATAGATCGATAATACAACACAACAACATACCTAGTATTATCCCACACCGTGGGGCAGATAGATCGATAATATAGAAGATAAATTTGGAGATGAACTGAATATACTCTGACTGCTATAATATGTTGTATGGATGATTACAGTGAAATTTCTGTATGACCAATCAATTAAATTTGCTCCTCTGCGCGATTGCAAACATCGGCATGCAAGCCGCATTACACACAATAGTGACATACTTTTTGCCTCTACTTCTTCCTACACATTAACATGTATTTTACAGTAATATGAGTCGCCAAAACCTTCACTGTAAACATGATACAGTATATACTATCAATACAAGAAGAAATTGGATTCTGGTGACAGCAGTAATGTGAAAAGCAAGAAATGTATTATATCATACCTACCAGGACTATGGAAGCTTGTTGCAGTTTGCTGGAACCCAACCAATCTGTTGTTTCTCGTTGTCATAGATCACCATTTTGTCTACCATCGAAATATCTGCATACATAAATCAAGAAAATGAAAAAAAAGTTATGATGTGGAGAAGGAACTTTGAAGCTTGATAATGTAAGATGAATCCTATATTTTTAAAAGGGGACAACTATTTTTCAACACTAAGGTTGAACTAGAGGCGGATTCAGGATTTGAGGTTTATGGGTTCCTACTGTAATTTCAAATTTATATGCAATAATAATTGAGTTCACAGTTAAATATTTACAAATATTTTGGTGAATTTCTTAATATAAATACAGGGTCTATGCAAGAGTTATTGGGTTCCCGGGAACCCATATTCAATGCTCTAGGTTCACCCCGGGGTTGACCAGTATAAAATGATGTCTTGTTCTCTCATACCTCCAATGATATTATAATTTCCTAATCCAACCTCGCTACCATCCAATATGCCTAAGCATATATTGCCATGCTCCTGAGAGGAAACGAATAATATCAGTAGTTATACTTTTCAACCGCAATATAAGCCTCATGGAGCAATTTAAGAAGGTACTTACGGTTCGAACAAGATAGGCCTCGGGTGGCAGTTGAAGCTGAACATTTTTAGCTTTTGTGAAACTAAGAGTTAATGGCTTGAAGAAGCTCTTGGCATCATGAATGGATTTGAAGCTTTTGGAACCTTTCCAGCAGACAGGTAAGCTTTTGTCGTCCACTGCATCGGTCAGCTGCTTTGTATTTACGTCTTTCTTAATCTGAAATCAGCAGTATCATAAGCCCCAGTGTGAAAGGCAAACACATTTAGGATTGAGTTTTTCTATCTTACCGAAGACACCAGAATTTTGTAGGCTTTAGAATTAAAGTAACTGTAAGTACTTCCGCTGTCAAAAATTATTGGTATACCCTTTATTCCAGTTGCCTGCCCACTGAATAGGAGATCTGCTGGTCCCAAAGAATAGTGTTTCCTGAAATCATAGTAATTTAATTCACATCTTGCTCAAGAAGTGCGAATTTCCAAATAGAAAAACCAACTACAGACAGAACATACTCTGAAGATGCACGCACAATAGGTGTCCAAATAATCCCAGAAGACGGGAGGACATCATCTCCAAAGAAAAGAAAACCTCCGCCTTGACCGCTTAAACAGTGACCTACTACATTCCGGATAAAACCCAAGCTACTCAGCTGTGATAAAACGCTTGATTTTCCATTTCCTAGACCAAGAATTCCATCGGTAAACGGTGCACGAGTAGAGGCTGGCACTTCTTGATCGTACCCGCAACTGCAGAAGCGGAATCAAGCTCATGAATCAGAAGCATAGCAATTTCAGTACTGGAATAAAGTTGAAGAAACAGCATTTGGTTTGTTGGTTAACAAATTTAAAGGTGTAATCCAGAAGTTTCTTACCCAAACACTAGAGGAGGTGCAACGGTGCTACCATTGGTGAATCTTAGTGGAAATGCGTCTTTGACCAGAACTCCCATAGACGAACCATAATCTGCATACTCAACCTCATAGTCGCATTGCTCGTCAGGGGTGTGACAGTGATTGTTTGCGGTCAAGTGAAGGGATGCACATACTGGGTCCTTACACTTAACAATATTTTTATTCGGTTTGTACAGACTGTGAGGAGCCTGCGATGGTATAGATATATGCAGAAATTAGGAAAGGTACTGCTGACCTCTTGCATAACATTCAAATATTAAAACAACACAATAGTTAATGACCCTTGGGAAGCGGCCTTTCCCCGAACACTGCGTGAATGCGGGATGCTTTGTGTACTAGAGCAGAGTATAGTGGTGGCAATGAGATATGTCACTCAGCAGAGTAACGTATTGAGTATTTTAATAAGAGAGAGTTACAATGGCAGGTACACACTCTCCGAAATTTTAAACATGTGGACAAACAGGGATTGGACCAGCTAACTCACAAGGAACTTCGCAGTTATCAAAAAAAGATTACATGTTACTCGTCAGGGGCGCCCTTTTTTTTGTTTTCCAGTATAACTTAAAAGAGCTAAGTTTACGGAAGGAAAAAAGAAGAGTTACTGACCGGAGTGCATTTGGCACAAGGTGCATCACACTGGAGCCAAGTGAGATCACTACCAGTGTCTATATCAAGAAAGTAAGGTTTGGGGGGTTGGCCAACATTGAGTGTCACCTGATAATACCTGCACATGAAACGAATAATTCGGGTTTAAGAGAGATATAGAACAGGAAGCCAATCATGCAGTTTACCGAATTTCAGACATGAATATAAAATGAAATTCAAACTTAGAAACTAACAACAGATATTCCCTTGATGAACAAAAATTTCATCTCCACAACATCCTAACCCGTATAAAGTTGTTGGTTGTCTAAGTAAGAATGAACAAAGTTGCGCCAATAACTTAATAGGATCATGGCAAAACAACAACTATAATTCGTATACATCTTTCAGGAGCTTCAAGCTCTCATTCCCTAGGGCCTAGCCTCCCTTCTTCCCGTTTCTATCCATCATTCAAATTCTTCTTCACTTTCTCCAAAACTCTAAAATAATCATGTCAGGAAAATGGTCAATAAAGTTATTGGGTTAAGCGAGCCCAAAGATACTCCTAATACAGTGTGATACTGTCCGCTTTGGTCGAAGCTCGTAATGGTTCTCCCCGAAAGCCCTCAAACCATTAAGAGTATCCCTACACCTTGTATGTAGTTTCGCAATCTTTACAACTAACAATGTGGGATAATGAAATGAAAGAGAAGGATACAGCTACTCCAACTAACAATGTGGGATAATGAAATGAAAGAGAAGGATACAGCTACTCCCGGTGGAATCGGAGGACATGGCGATAACAAAGCTCTTTATGATACCATGGTTTGACTACCATTGACTAGTTATAGCTTCAGCAGTATAAACAGCACTATACAAATCTCCATTGTTTGACTACCATCAAAGTTTAGATTAAAGACTTAAAAGTACATAAAACTAGGAAATGTACAAGAAATTTCAAGGAAATTATTTTTAATGCGGAAAAAATTCCAAGACTATTACAGTCAAAGAATTTGATGAAAAAGCCGTACCAACATTCTGAGCATAACACATGGCAAAAATTTCAGTAATAAAGACCAATAGAGAAAACTTGTGACACGCAAACCCAAAGACCATAAAATTCCTAGAAATCAAATTAGAAAACCTTTAAAGAATTTGTGAAATTTTCAATCTAACACCCCCAAAAAAAAACAGCAGAGGACCATAAGTAATCCAAGAACATCATATAAAGTAAAATTCAATTGAAAAAGCAGCGGAAAAATACCCTTTAGGATACACATTTCCAGCTAGAGGGAAAACAAGAGAGGAACCAAATTTGGACGGTTTTTTCGACGAGGGACGAGTCAGACTAAAGGCAGAAAAACATCCCTTAAACGACTGAGATAGAAGTAGACAGTACAACACCAATAGCACCCAAAAAGGTAATTTCCATTTTCCTTTCATGATTGATTTATTGATTATAGGAGGGGGGAAAAACAAGAAAGATCAGACAAAGTTTGATTCTGAGTAGAGAGAAAGACTGAGTAGGAGGCTGAACTGAACACCGTCCTCGTGGTGGGGAGTTTTGAGTTTTAGCGAATGAGAAATAAGCAGACTGCGTCAACTGCACATTATAGGAAAAAACAGGGAAAAGCTGACTTTGTGACAGGCACCTTCGGCGAACGCGGGGTAACGCGCTGGGTAGAATACCCGAAACTGAGGTCTTTTTCGAAAAGGGCCAAACTGTCCCTAATTATATTCTTTATAAAATTAATTTTACATTTTAAGTTTGGCACTTCCCAACCGAAACTTCCCTTTTTTTTTTACTTTTAAGTAAGTAAGACCATGTCCTCTTCCCTTACGAAGAAGTTGTTGGAGCTGGGCTTGGAACTATGAGAGTTTGCTTTTAATTTGTTACGACCCAAATTTCCCCGTAAAATTTTTACAACTAAGTAAGTCTAACAGTTTGTGGAATCAAAACAGAATTTAACAAATAAATTTTAACAAATAACTGTATAACTAATAAAATGTTGCTCGACATGTACAAATAAACCAACACTCGAATATAAATAATATTTTCGGCCCAGTAGTCACAAGCTCTAAACTATATTTTAATTATCTCTATACATCAGTAAATTGGTCTAACAAATGAAGAACCACATAAGGGATCGAGTGAGACGCCGAGCAGAGCCGGCTTAAGGGCCAAGCGGATGAAGCGACCGCCTTAGGCCCCCAAATGTTTTAGGCCCCATTATTACGTGTTAATTTTTTAGAAACAAATATTAAATACTTCAATAAAAAATATAAAGATCTATGGAACAATTTATTATATAATTGACAGTGTATATAGATACATTTTGGATAATTTACATATATAATCCAAATGAACTTCTTTTTCCTTTCTCACAAGAAGACTTGCACTTTATACTCTCTTTTCTCCCCTCCTACTAAGCTATTTAGTCAAAAAAACCAAAGGTTTGAAGGACATTGAATTAATCAAATTGCACCTCTTTTTATTCTTTCTCGGGTTGATCAGGCATTGCAAAAAGCAAATCAAAACCGTAAAATTTGTTGTAATATCAGTTTATCAAATTCTAGAATTAGGTTCTTTTGTTTTAACATGCTATTCTCCTTTCTTTCATTTGTTAATTTGAGATTTGTTATTTATTAGTATATTTTTTACATCATAAGTCTATCTTATTTTTTTCTTATTTATTAAAATTTAAATATGCCAATTAGAAAGAAAAACAGTTGAAACTTTAACAATTTCATAATGGAGGTCTTCATAAAATTTTAAGAGACAATACTAAAATAATTTACAAATATTAGAGAGTTCTCTTTAGAAGATGAACAAGTCACTAATATACGTTGACTGTAAGTGCATTTGGAATGAAAAAAACAACTACCAACACTCCATCTAAAATGGTTAAAAACAATATACGTCAAGGAACTTTTTATAGAAGTTGGGAGCCTCTTATTGAAATTCGGCCTTAGGCCACAACTCAAGTTGAGCCGCCCCTGACGCCGAGGCCTACGGATGCAAGTACGCAACTAATAGCGGGACTGGTAGGAGGCATTTGGATCTGCATACAAAATATGTGCACAAGAATAGCATGAGTACACCACAAAGGTATTTAATAAGTATCAAGCCTAATCTCAGTAGACTAGTGACGAGGTCGGATCAAAGCCCCTACTAGAATATAATAATTGAAGACAAAAATATAAAGCAATGTAATAAGAGATTGGAAAATTTAACAAGGAGAAACTAGCGAAGATAACAGCAAAACACATAGGGATAAACAACAGGGACACTCCTGAGATTCCGTCTTGTAATCCTAAAAATAAATGCTCAATAGGGAATCTCCCGAGATATTATCTCGTAGTCCCAAAAGTAAATATGTCAGAGGATCTCTCGAGATACCGCATTTAATCCCTAAAGTAAACGTGCAGGAGATCTTCTGAGATACCGCCTCGTAAACCCAAAAGTAAAATCTCCTGTGTCACACCTCTTTTTTACGCACCCGCAAGGATGCAAAGAGTTTTTCCAATTAAAGGACAATCGAGGCGGGAATTATTTAATCATTTCAGAGTCGCCACTTGGGAGATTTATGGTGTCCCAAGTCACCGGTTAAATCCCGAATCGAGGAAAAGAATGACTCTATTTAACAGTCCGCGAACCAGAAATCCGGATAAGGAATTCTATTAACCGGGAGAAGGTATTAGGCATTCCCGAATTCCGTGGTTCTAGCACGGTCGCTCAACTGTCGTGTTTGGCTTATCTATCTGCTTTTTACAGTCATGTGCTTAGTGCGAATTAATATCTCTTTATCGCTTTATTATTGATTATGATTTATGAAAGAGAAAGTTGCTTAAAAATATGCTTCCGAATCACGTCACATGAAATGCACCCGGATCCTCGACATATTCTTATTCAACATTTCGGGGTTTGGATTTGGGTCGCATGAAATGCACATCCGTATTTAAGAAGGTAGAACTAAAATATGCGCCCGGATCGATTACTTATTTACGCTGTTGAGAAGGACGTGATGTTCGTTAAGAAATGACACATCTCGAAATCTAGGTACATTTATGAAGGCTGTGCGATTAGTGTAACTATTGGGCGAGGCGCACCTTTGATTCAAATCTAAAGCGAACTACATCCCACTGTATTTTACTTAGGAGTTGATTCCAGATTATTTAAAACTTGCTACGAACCACACCACATGAAATGCGCCTGTGGCTCCTGACACGCTTTATTTGCTCTTGCCCGAAATTGGGGTCGGGTCGCATGAAATGCACCCCCGACTCCTTTAATCTAATTACGTCATTCGGTTGAGTAATAACTCCCTAGCTAATCTTGCTTTTAACATAAGGTCTAACGTTAACAGATTTGGAGATTACACACATGAGTAGAGAAGATTGAACAGAGATACAACAGACTAATTCGGGTTTACGTGCATATCTAATGATAGTGTATCTTTGGTCTAGCTACACTTTTCCATAACCAAAACTAGCAATACAAACTTAATTAGAGAATAACAGAACGTAATCAAACATAAGAGCTTTGGACGACTACATGATTCAACAGACTTCAAACATAAGCTTCAGGCTTCATTCTTTTCGAACCAAGGAATTACAACAACGGAGATGTGTACCTGGAATGCGGAAGAACAAAGATGAGTGAGCAGTGGCAATGCAGCAACAGTAACAGGAGCAACAACAATCACTAGTGATAGCAAAACCACCACAACAGTAGCAAAAACAAGCCACAGCAGACTCAGCAAGCCAGTGACCCAACAATAGTCCCCAACAGTAGAAATCAACAACAAGCAGTGGCAGTTAACCACAGTAGCACAGCAACAGCACTGGGTTAACAGCAACACTCAATACACACGACCAACAACCAGTGGCAGTTAACCACAGTAGCACAACAACAATAGACACAACAGCAACAAACAATGGACCAACAGCAGCAACACAATAACCCAAGCCAGCAACACAATAGACCAAGCCAGCAACAAACTCAACACAGCAGCAAACAATCACTCAACACAGCAGGAGCATACAGCAGGAGACCAGCAACACCAACAATCAACACGGACAGCCACAACTATAGTCCAGCAACAACACAAGAGCTATCACAACACTCAGCCATTGAACCAGCTAAAACAGTGGCACAGCACCACCAACACAAGAACAACAGGCAACCAAATGACCAAAACTCAACCACTGAACCAAAACACACGAAACAGTAACCAAAAAGCCAATGAAACAGTAACTTCTCTATCCTTCTTGTTCTCTCTGTATTTTGGTTTCAATATCGTTTTCCCTGTTTTTCTTAACTCCCAGCTCTCTCTATCTGTATCTTTGTATGTGTGTATCAAAATGTATCCTTGCCGTGTCTATTTTTCTCCTCTCCTCTCAGGTTTTTTTCTTTTCGTATTTATAGCTAAATAACAGACCTTTTATCACTTAAACTAATCCCCTCCCCCATCTTTGCCCATGTTATTCTCTTATACCTCCACTACTACATGTCTAGGCATGGGTTTGTCAATTAAAAGTCAGTAGCAGGGGACAACTGGTGGGCTGCTCTGCTGTGGCAGTAAATCCCACTGATTAGCCTCATGTGCAGGACATTAGCAATATTTAAAAATACTAACACATAACTTCCTAGTCAGCTAATTCGAACCTTGATTTCTATATCCAATTAACTCCTAGTCTGGAATCAAACAGTAACAGGCCTCTAAGCTAGTGGATTGCATACGGGCATACTCTTACATGAACAATCACACAAATGAGTTAACTCGTTGACGACGCTAATCGAAATGAATACGCATTTAAACATATACGCAATCAAACAAATGCTACAGATGAATAATTGACCAAATAAAAGTCTTGGGAGATGAAGAACAAAACAACAAACTAAGGAAGAAACAAGAACAAGCAATTCACATGATTAACACATTGAGCAAATAGAAATACCGCACAAGCCGCAATCAAAGCTTGAACGAACCCGGACCAATCTCGGATTTGACTCCCATTTGGATTTTGGAATCTAACTGAACTTAATCGAAATGTTTTCAAATGAAAACATCTCTACTAAGGTCTATTAGACCCCAATTTGTTTCGCTTTTAGACCCCGAATCCCTAATTAGATTTCTAGGGTTCTTGAGGTTCGAATTGGGGTTTGAGGGGTTCTGGTCAGATTCGAATGAAACTAAGGGCGATAGGCGTGTAAGGGAGGTCTAGAGGTGGTGTGGTGTAAAGTTGGTGGCCGGCGGAGCTGGTTCGAGTTCGACTCGAATCTTCAAATGAAGATTCGAGAATATCCAGGTTGATTCGAGACAAACTATGCACGGGGTTGGATAGAGGAGGTTGAGGCGGGTATGTGGTGTAAAGTTGGTGGCCGGCGACGTTGTTGCCGCCGGGTTTTCAGGCGAAGGGAGAGGCGGCGGCGCTAGGGTTTGTTGTTTGAAGGTTGAGAGAGAAAGAGACGAAGGGGGGATGAGGGGGTCTGAGGAATGGGGACGGGTTAGGGGTTTGGGGGGGGGGGTTTCTGGGTAATTAAATGAATGCTTTAATCTTGGCCGTTGGATGATAAGAATCCAACGGCCAGGATCAACAGACTGGGGCGATTAAATGAGATCCGTCCGATCCCCGCTGATTGACGGCTTGGATCCTTTTTGCTTAAAATGGAACGACGTCGTTTGATTAAGTTGGGGCCCGGGTATATTTGGGTAATTGATTGGTTAATTTGGGCCGTTGGATAATAAAATCCAACGGTCCAGATCGAATGTTACAATAACAGATGCTGGGGTGAGTATTGGGCTGGACGGATGAGGGGTTTGGGCCAGTTTTTTGGACTAAAACATGGCCCAAGTCTGCTCTTTATGATGTATTATATGTATATGTGTGTGTATATATATATATATATATATATATATATATATATATATATATATATATATATATATATATATATATATATATATATATATATATTATATATACATATATACTAACCTATAACACAACTATTTTTTACTACAATTATCCCACATAATTACATATCACTTGAAAAATGTAAGTCACATAAGAAATGCAAAACCTAATGTATATTTTTTTTTGTATTTTATTAATTTAAACAAATAAACATGCACACAAAAAATGTAAATTTAAGATAAAATAAAACAAAATCACAAAAATCATGCCCAACGCGAAACTATTTTTATTTTGAATTTTCTGGGAGTACTTCTCAGGTAAGGCAAAAATCACGTGCTCACAGCTGCCCCTCTTTGCGCGTAAACACGCAGAGTTTTCGTGCAAAGATAAGTGAGCGGATATAAGCGATTTTGCCCATTCGAGCACTCCGTATGAAGCATTTTGGAAAAGTCTTGACCGAACCTTGCTTCAAAGGTCTCCTACATATCCCTGGCAAAAAGGGAATCAGGTCAATGTAGTTCGGGAAGTTCTGGTAGCTGGGACTACCATGACTGTTGCGATCTCGCTGTTACTGCTGTTGCCGCTGTTACTGCTGTTACTGTTGTTACTGCTGTTGCTGCTGTTGCCACTGCTTAGCTGATTTCCTTGTTACACCGCACTAAGCAACAAAACAAGAAGCTAGACTAAGTTACAGTATTACAAGTTCTTATCTACCCTTTTTAACTTGATCTTGTCGCGCTCCTTGCCATCCTGTCTGACTTGGCGTTCCTTTCGATGCTTCTTCTCTTCTTACGAACTTGGATTCATGCCGGAGATTTCTGTTACATTCTACCGCTTTCCTCTACCAAATTAAAACAGATCGCCACTCCATTCTCCAGGCGGGCTCCCTGACTTTAATTACAACTTCAAAATTAAATCGCCACTCCATTCTCCAGGCGGGCTCCCTGACTTCAACTACTACTTCAAAATTAAATCGCCACTCCATTCTCCGGGCGGGCTCCCTGACTTCAACTACTACTTCAAAATTAAATCGCCACTCCATTCTCCAGGCGGGCTCCCCGACTTCAATTACAACTTCAAAATTAAATCGCCACTCCATTCTCCAGGCGGGCTCCCTGACTTCAATTACAACTTCGAAATTAAATCACCACTCCATTCTCCAGGCGGGCTCCCTGACTTCAATTACTACTTCGAAATAAAATCGCCACTCCATTCTCCAGGCGGGCTCCCTGACTTCAACTACTACTTCAAAATTAAATCGCCACTCCATTCTCCAGGCGGGCTCCCTGACTTCAATTACAACTTCGAAATTAAATCACCACTCCATTCTCCAGGCGGGCTCCCTGACTTCAATTACAACTTCGAAATTAAATCGCCACTCCATTCTCCAGGCGGGCTCCCTGACTTCAACTACTACTCACCGATTTCATCCTATCTTGATTACCTTCCTTTGCCTTTTGTACCATTTCCTTGTTCCTGCATTACCTCTCGGACCACCTTCTCTTCTGAATTATCCTGTCTTGGAATTGCTTTCCCCTAGGTCGTGTTACTTTTCTTCTGGCTGCTGGGGATATTTTTGGAACTGTTTACTCGCCTGCTGGGGGTGATGCTGCTGAGGAAGTATTCTTTGTTTCCTTCACCCCTCATTCTCTTCCTTCTTCCCATACCTCCTCTGGGACTCACGCTTTTGTCTCCTCGAACAAATTATGGGATGTAATACTGCTAGGGGAATCTCGAAGCCATTGTTTTATTTTCCCCACAACTGCTGGGGATGATACCAAGCTCAAATATTACCCCATCGTGTCGTCTGGCCTTTCTCAAAACTATTCTGCTCGGAGCTGGTACTTCTTGAAATCTTGTGTTGCTTTCTACCCTTATCCTCTGAGTCTTGCCTTCCAGAAAATTTTCGCAACAGGAGAAAATTTTCTGCCCCAGTTTGATAAACTTCTGGACGGTATGCTTTTCTGCCAACGAACCCTCTTTTCCTGCTTTTAAATCAAAGAAAAATTGTTAGTTTCAAAAGGCGGTGAGTGGTCGTGCCACTCTTGTTGGGGCCATTTTCTTTTCTCTTTCAGCTGCTTGGCCTCTCTCGAACTTTGCGGGCGACGTTGACGCTTGCTGGGGACGATGCTCTTTCCACGAACGACCTCTCATCTTTCCTTTTATTCCAATCTTTGGTTTGATCTGACTCTTTTTAGCCGGTGATTCGTTGCGTGAAATCATCTTTCGGACATGCCACATGTGTCCATCATACTCCATAACTCTTGCGAACCTTCCACTCGGCCTGTCATCCCAATCTTACTATCGCAACGACTTCTGTCTTATTGCCTCGTTCCATGCCTATTCACTTTCAATATACTGCTTTGGGAGACTTGGTAGTAAGCTTTGAAAAATCACTTTTCGAAAAATGAAAGAAAAGAAAAGAATACTGACCGCAAATGACAAAAGAAGAGAAAAACTTTTCTGAACTCAAAAAATAGGAAAACTTATCTGAATGTGTGCCTGATCCAATGGTTATGCCGCGCCTTTGAGATTAAACTACCCGGTCTATTCATGTCAATCACTTTCTGATGCCGCGTTCTGCTAGAGGTAAACGGATGTCCAAACCTTGTTTCATGCAGACATCTTGTAACCATCTCGTCCTGTCACCTCACAGTGCCCTTCAAGGGTTTTCACTAATGAGATTCTCTCATTTCTCTCTATCTCCCGTCGCCTTAAGGTGCCCGTAAAGGTTTTCACCGTAAGACTCTCTCATTTTACTTCTCTCAATTTCCTTCGCCTTAAGGTGCCCTCGAGGGTTTTCACCGTTAAGACTCTCTCATTTACGCGTTCTTTCCCTGCGGCGGGGTATCACCCCTGAGATTCCTTCTAGAGCGTTATCCCCTTTCGGCTTGTGCATCCTGGATTCAATCGAGGGTCGGGATGTCACTCTTGGCTTTCGTTCACATGACTTGGCACTTCTCAAACACTGATCGAGAGGTCTTTCTGGTTCTTAATATGGTTTCTGCGCGTGAGGCTGAAGAAAGGGGTTTAGCCTCAACGGTTAGCTTATTACAACTTTCGGAATCCACACTAACTTTCCAACGAAACAATGACTTCTGCCCCAGTTTTGTTGCTTGGGGAATTTTTTTTTGATTTTTATTTTATTATGACCGAGCCGTGTGGCGCCTACGTATCCTTCTCGAGGAATCAGGTCGAACGTAGTTCACTTTTTCTTGTATTTTTTCTTTGTTTCTTTTTCTATTCCGTTACACATCTTCCTTGATGATTCCGAAAGAGGGTATATGAAAGAATAATTAAGGCTCAAATGGGGAAACAAAGGTTAAAGTGTTTGGGTAGTAGGAAAATTGCCTCTGTCATTTCATTCTCCGAAAAATGCCAAATACACACAAACGAAACCAAACGTTGACAAATGCATTAAAGAATTACACGTAATATCTCTTGACTGCATCAGAATTGATAGCCATATCGGTGCATCTTCCCTCGACATCAGTCAGACATAGAGCGCCGTTGGATAATACTCTAGTCACCACAAAAGGTCCTTGCCAATTTGGAGCGAACTTGCCTTTCGCTTCGGCCTGATGGGGTAGAACTCTCTTCAGCACATGCTGTCCCACTTCAAATCTCCTGGGACATACCTTCTTGTTATATGCTCTCGCCATTCTCCTTTGATACAATTGGCCGTGACATACTGCTGTCAATCTCTTTTCATCGATCAAGCTCAATTGCTCCAATCGGGTTTTGACCCATTCATCATCGTCGATCTCAGCTTCAGCGACAATTCGGAGGGATGGGATCTCAATTTCTGCGGGTATTACTGCTTCAGTCCCGTATACCAACAAGTAAGGAGTTGCACCTACCGAAGTCCGGACGGTAGTGCGATAACCCAACAGCGCAAATGGTAGCTTTTCATGCCATTGCCTAGATCCTTCTACCATTTTCCTCAATATCTTCTTTATGTTCTTGTTTGCTGCCTCGACCGCACCGTTTGCTTTTGGGCGATACGGTGTGGAATTTCGGTGTGTAATCTTGAACCGTTGACATACCTCTTTCATCAATCCACTGTTAAGATTTGCACCGTTATCTGTAATGATCATCTTTGGAATTCCAAACCTACAAATGATGTGGGAGTGTACGAAGTCCACCACCGCCTTCTTGGTCACTGATTTGAATGTTTTGGCCTCCACCCACTTGGTAAAATAATCAATCGTTACCGGAATGAACCTGTGACCATTGGAAGCCGCAGGCTCAATAGGTCCAATAACATCCATACCCTACGCAACAAACGGCCATGGTGCCGACATTGTATGCAATTCGGTCGGTGGAGAATGAATCAGATCTCCGTGTATCTGACACTGATGGCATCTTCGCACGAAACTTATACAATCACGCTCCATAGTGAGCCAATAATATCCTGCTCGAAGAATCTTCTTTGCCAATACGTATCCGCTCATGTGTGGTCCGCAAACTCCCGAGTGTATATCCGTCATCACTGTTGTGGCTTGACTTGCATCTATACATCTCAACAATCCCAAATCTGGGGTTCTTTTGTACAGCACCCCTCCACTAAGGAAAAATCCGTTCGCCAACCGCCGAATAGCCCTCTTCTGATCTCCAGTTGCTTGCCCTGGGTATACTCCTAACCTGAGGTATTCCTTGATATCATGAAACCACGGCTCACCATCCATTTCCTCCTCTATCACATTACAATAAGCATGTTGATTCCGGACATGGATATAACGGATCGACACGAACCTTGTCCGGGTGGTGTAGCATTGACGCTAAAGTAGCCAACGCGTCGGCAACCTCATTATGCATCCTTGGGATGTGTCTGAATTCTACTGATCGAAAGCGCTTGGTCAGATCATGCAAGCACCGACGATACGGGATAAGCTTTAAATCTCTGGTTTCCCATTCTCCCTGAATCTGATGTACCAGAAGGTCCGAGTCCCCCAAGACCAAGACGTCCCGTACATCCATGTCCACCGCTAATCGCAACCCCAAGATACATGCCTCGTACTCAGCCATATTATTGGTACAGTGAAAACGCAGTTGAGCAGTAACAGGATAATGATGTCCTGTTTCAGATATGAGCACGGCCCCTACTCCGACTCCTTTTGCGTTCGCCGCTCCGTCGAAGAAGAGCTTCCACCCCGGATCCTTGGTTAGTTCTAACCCCTCAATTTGCAACACCTCCTCATCTGTAAAATACGTCCTCAAAGGTTCGTATTCGTCGTCAACGGGATTCTCGGCTAAGTGATCGGCCGGGGCTTGAGCTTTCATAGCCGTCCTTGTCACGTATATGATGTCGAACTCCGTAAGTAATATTTGCCATTTTGCTAACCTCCCTGTAGGCATAGGTTTCTGGAAAATATACTTCAACGGATCCAGACGCGAAATGAGGTAAGTGGTGTAAGAAGACAAATAGTGTTTCGCTTTTGGGCTACCCAAGTCAGGGCGCAGCATGTCTTTTCTAGATGAGTGTACTTGACCTCGTGGACTGTAAATTTCTTACTGAGGTAGTAAATGGCCTGTTCCTTCCTGCCAGTAAGATCATGCTGCCCCAGTACGCAGCCAAACGAATTCTCCAAGACCGTCAGATAAAGAATCAGGGGTCTACCTGGCTCAGGCGGAACTAGTACGGGTGGATTTGACAGATATCCTTTGATCCGGTCAAACGCTTCCTGACATTCTGCCGTCCATTCTATCGCCGCGTCTTTTTTCAATAGACGGAATATGGGTTCACAAGTTGCCGTGAGTTGGGCAATAAACCTACTGATGTAATTCAACCTTCCCAACAGACTCATTACCTCTGTTTTATTCTTCGGCGGGGGTAACTCCTGAATGGACTTGATTTTGGATGGGTCCAACTCAATGCCCCGTCGGCTGACGATGAATCCTAGCAACTTTCCTGACGGAACTCCGAATGCGCATTTGGCCGGATTGAGCTTGATGTCGTATCTTCGAAGTCTTTGAAAGAACTTCCTGAGGTCAGCAACATGGTCTTCTTGACGTCTGGATTTTACGATCACATCATCCACGTATACTTCAATTTCCTTGTGTATCATGTCGTGGAATACCGTAGTCATCGCCCTCATATAGGTTGCCCCTGCATTCTTCAGACCGAACGGCATCACTCGGTAGCAATAAGTCCCCCACGGTGTGATAAAAGCCGTCTTTTCTGCGTCCTCTTCATCCATCAAAATCTGATGATATCCCGCATAACAGTCCACAAAGGATCCGATTTTGCGTCCGGCGCAATTATCAATTAGGATATGGATATTGGGAAGTGGGAAATTATCCTTAGGACTCGCCTTGTTGAGGTTGCGATAGTCCACACATACTCTGATCTTTCCGTCTTTCTTTGGCACCGGTACTACATTAGCCAACCATTCAGGGTATCGGGTGACGCGAATGACTTTCGCCTGCAACTGCTTGGTTACTTCCTCTTTGATCTTTACACTCATCTCTGTCTTGAATTTCCGCAGTTTCTGCTTGACGGGAGGATATGCCGGATCAGTGGGTAATTTATGAACCACTAGATCAGTGCTGAGTCCCGGCATGTCGTCGTACGACCATGCGAAAATGTCTTTAAACTCCATGAGTGTTTTGATCAACTCTTCTCTCAGATTGGGTTCAATATGGACACTTATTCGGGTTTCTTTGACGTCATCCGCATTCCCTAGATTAACGGCCTCAGTATCATTTAAGTTCGGTTTAGGTTTTTCCTCGAAGTGACTTAATTCTTCACCGATTTCTTCTACGGCTTCATCATCGCCGTACTCTGACTCACTCTCGTCACTTCTTATTTCATGCGTTATTATTTCCAAACCCGATTGACTTTCTAGACTGGGTTGATTAATCTTTAAGCACGCCATATCATTAAGATCAGTTGAAAGAAGGCTGTTCAGAAAAGTAAAAAGAAGGAAAAATAAACAAAATTAGACACGAAGGGAATCGAATTTCATTAAATGGGAACTGTACAAGGAAAAACAAACTGCAAACTTAAATCAAAAATGAACTAAAAACAACTGGATTTTACTCCGGGGACAAACCCCCAACACAACATTTCGAAAGAAAAACAATCCAAGACAAACTACCAAGACTCCTTCCGGACAGGGAGAGGAGTAGCCTTCCAGTTATTCAGTTTTGCCTTTGGTCCCACAAACTGTATCTCGGCGTGACTGGATCCTTCACCATCCTCGAGCATACATACATCTGTGAATAGGTCCTCGAACTTCCTGAAGAACTTTTCGTCTGGCTTGATCGCAGGACCGGGAATCTTTGTCGTGGGATATCCTCTTTCTCCGGACCTGACAAAAGATTGGGAAAGGCGTGGAACAGGCTTTGGGAGCACCCATGTCTTCCTGCTTACTCCTCTTTGCTCGCCGGATGTCCTCTGAGGTTGGCTGGAATCCCAAGCCGAAGGTTCCCAAGTTTTCGACCACCGATACCGGTTGTATGATTCCTTGCAGAGATGCACCTAGACCTTTACCGGGTATGAAACCATGTCGCAACATTTCATGAGCCACCATGACATCTGCAGTAATTGTCCTGTCATCGGGAATGCATTCCCCTTCCGGAACTCGGTTGGCGGACACCACATCGCAGACTTGATATACCCACGGCCCAACATCTTCTTCTGTTTCAACAAAGGGAATGATGGTGCCTGATTGTGGATCGTTCTCTCCATGGACGACGATCTCCTGTTGGTCCCACTCAAACTTGACGAGTTGGTGTAAGCTGGATGGAACCGCTCTTGCGGCATGGATCCATGGTCGCCCTATTAGGAGGTTATATGACACCACCATGTCCAGCACCTGGAACTCCATGGTGAACTCCACTGGCCCAATCGTCAAGATTAACACTATGTCACCAACCGACGCTTTGTCTCCTCCGTCAAACCCTCGAACACATACGCTGTTCTTGCGTACCCTGCCGATGTCTACTTTCAATTTGTCCAGTGTAGAGAGAGGACAAATGTTAGCACTAGACCCATTATCGACAAGGACTTTGGTAACCACCGCCTCTTCACACTTCACCGTAAGATATAAAGCCCTGTTGTGCTCGGTGCCTTCCTCAGGCAACTCATCATCGGTGAAGGTGATCCGATTTGCTTCGAAGATCCTATTGGTGATCTTCTCCAAATGGCTCACCGAGATTTTATCCGGTACATGTGCCTCATTCAGGACTTTCATCAATGCTTGCCGATGTTCTTCAGAATGTATCAGCAAGGATAGCAATGATATTTGCGCCGGAGTCTTCTTCAATTGCTCTAAGACACAGTAGTCATGCAGCTTCATCTTTTTCAAGAATTCTTCCGCCTCTTCATCGGTTACCGGCTTTTTCAATGCTGCCGGAGTGGTCTTCCTCAATTCCGCAGGGGCAAAACATCTCCCCGAGCGGGTCAACCCTTGGGCTTCACAAACTTCCTCTTTCACCTCCTTTCCTCTGTAGGTCGTTGTAATCCGAGCATAATTCCATGGAACAGCCCGGCTATCAGTTATTGGCCACTGTGTTGCTGGCTGGATGATGAAAGGATCCATCCGAACGCCTGCTACTGTCAAGATGGGCTTGATTGTTGCCCCTGGTACAACTATCTTGGCTTCCCCCGGCTTCACCGGTACTTCGTTCACACTTCCCTTCCCTGCTTCCGACCCTCCTGGTATGTCCTTCTTGCAACTGGGTGACTCATCAAGGCTTGGCCCTTTTCTCGTTCCTACCCCGCTAGACTTAATCATCATTACAGTCTGAGAGGCTTTCTCTTTTCCTTCCTCCGCCCGTACCAACTCGATCATATTGGTCTCATGATGAGTTGGAAGCGGGTTTTGGTTGATGTTGGGCTCTGTTGGAGTCCGGACCTCGATCCTGCGGGTGTCAATGAGCTCCTGGATGGCCGTCTTCAGCCTCCAACACTTTTCTGTATCGTGTCCCGGACATCCCGAGCAGTAGGCACAATTTACTGAATGGTCCAGGTTCTTCGGGAGAGGGTTTGGTAGCTTAGCTTCAACCGGATTTAGCAACCCTACTTGCTTTAACCGGTGGAACAGACTGGTGTAAGATTCCCCCAAGGGAGTGAAATTCTTCGGCCTTGGCGCCCTGTCGCCCCTGAATGCCTGGTTTGGACGAAAACTCGCGCCCGAGGGGTTTCTGTAAGCTCTTGGGGGTGGGTGATTGTTCTGCGGGTTTGGTGCACGCCACGGTGCATGGACGGGAGGTGCAGAATAGGACTGTGCGTGGTGGACAGTAAAATGGGGATCAGGAGCGGGATAGTAATGTTGCGGGTGGTTATATGGGTTGTGGGAGTAATTTTGGTGGTGAGGCTGGGGTGGGCTATATTGGGGTGCGGGGCCTCTATTTCTGAAACCATGCCCCGGACTCGACGGCCGCAACTTCCTCTCTCCTCTTTTTCCCCGGTACTCCTCCAGTACCACTTTGGATAGCCTGAGTGGTGGCTTTCAGTGCTGAGTAACTCATGATCTTGTTGGCCTTCAAACCCTCCTCGATCATACCCCCCATTTTTATCACCTCGGTGAATGATTTGCCTACGGACGTTACCAGATGTCCGAAGTAGGTTGGCTCTAATGTCTGCAAGAAGTAATCCACCATCTCGCTCTCTCTCATCGGCGGATCTACCCTGGCCGCCTGTTTCCTCCAACGGAAACCAAATTCCCTGAAGCTTTCAGCGGGCTTCTTCTCTAATTTTAGCAATGATAGGCGGTCGGGGATTATTTCGAGATTGTACTGGAACTGGCCGATAAAAGCTTGAGCCAAATCATCCCACGTAAACCACCTACTGGGATCCTGTCTAGTGTACCACTCCAGCGCAGATCCTCCCAGACTCTGACCGAAGTAAGCTATCAGAAGCTCGTCCCGTCCTCCGGCCCCTCTCATTTTACTGCAGAACCCTCGGAGGTGGGCTACTGGGTCACCATGCCCCTCGTATAGGTCGAATTTGGGCATTTTAAACCTCGCTGGCAACTGGACGTCCGGAAATGGACACAGATCCTTATAGGCGACGCTGACCTGGTTGCCCAAACCGTGCATGTTCCTGAAGGACTGCTCCAGGCTTTTAACTTTTCTGACAACTTCCTCGTGTTCCGAACTTTGGAAGTGCTTTTCCGGTTCTGCCGGATTATCCCAGTGAGGTGTATGTGACTGTGGTTCAGGAGCCCTGAAAGTAGGCTCCGGAGGATAGTAAGAGTTGTCATGGATCGGAACATATGGCTCGCTGACCGGCCTTTGCAGAGGAGCAGGTGGAGGTGCTACAAAACAGGGGTGGCTGGAGGAGGATTTGGTTTGGTTGGTGGAATGTGGGTGGCATATGGGTTTTCCCCCTGAAAGTACGGATAGCTCGGGGCGCTTGTCGAAGGATCGATGGGCGGATGTTCCGGAGCTGAGGCGAGAGTAGGGCGGTTTGGTGAAGACTGTTCCCTGGCCCAGGCCAGGTGCATCTCTGTTATCTGTTGTTTTAACCGGTCCACCTCTTCTTTCATGATTTGTAGCTCGGATTTTTCTTCCTCGAGACTCTTGCCAGAACTAGACATGCTTATTGTAACCGGTCCTTTGGATCTAGTACGGTAGTGATGGCTGGCCAGTATATTCTGTCAAACCAACTGCTAAACTTTCTGGAAATCAACAAACCTGTTAGTTTACCGAGTTTGACAGATATGTTATAGCACGTTGGATGCAATGCGCCTAACCAAATAACCCTTTCTACATGTACTCTTAACATGCGTCATTCCGACCCTTTTTCTTTTTCTTTTTCTTTTTCTTTCTTCTTTTTTTTTTCTTTTTCGACTATCTTTGCAAGCCTTATTGTTATTTAACCTATGGATTCCTTTCTTTTTAGTGGTGGTCGAATCTTATGTGGATTGCCTACGTATCACGACCCCGCGTGAATCAGACCGAGCGTAGTTCTGGTAACAAGATTGTGGCAAAATTCAGCAACTTTTATATCAAATGAAACCGTGCAGTTACAAAACACGTCTTACAATAATCAGCAAAACAACAGAAAATGCTTGACTTGGGAAAGTAAAGATAAAAATGCCAACTAGCTTGACTCAACATTTCAAAATACATTTTCAATCAAAAATCTAATGCCCTAAAATCCCTCGGGGCCCGCGAGGCATCATTCGGCCTTGCCGCGGGCCTTGGTGTGAGGTCCTTATGCAGTCCCCTCAACTCTTCCATGATCCGATGAACATAACCCATAATTGAAGCGAAAAGGTCGGCGCGGGGCATTCGTTCGCAAGCTAGGCACTTCATGGTGACATAGTGCCCGATTTCTCCAATTCTGTCCTTGATCATGTCCCTTTTTCCGAGTAGCCGCTCTATCTGCTGGTTTTTCGTCCCCAATCTTCGAGCATTGTTGGTGACTTGGTCTAGGAGCCTATCCACTTGTCCTTGCAGTCGGGACATCAAATTGTGGCAACGGTCGAGGTCCGTTCTGGCATCTTGGGCTTGCTTGAAAACCCGCTCCCTGAGGACAACATTTGCTTCCCTTAGACTAGTGACGATCTCGGTGTAATCTTCTTCCACCTGTTTTAGGTGAAGTGCATGTTGATGTGCCTCCTTTCTCCAGCTAGCACGGATCCTCGTTGTCTGGGCTTTTGACTCGTCCAATTCTCTTTGGATATCGGCGACTTGGCTTCTCAATCCCTTTATCAATTTTTCGTCGGCCCGACTCCTCAACTGTCTGTCAGCATCTCTTTTCATTTGCTGGATTTGAGCTCTCAAGAAGTCATTTTCTTGTGCCAACTTCTTTTTGTCTCCCTCGTTGGTGGCAGCTTGCACGTTCTTCTCGAACTGAAGGTCCCGGACCTGCTGTTCTATCTTGCCAATCTTTGTCCTGTACCCCTCCTCCTTTGCTAGCCAGTTCCATTGTTCCTGTGAATCTTCCGTGAACTGTTGGACATGGGCTCTTTTAGAACATTTCCGACGAATCCGAAATCTTTTCCCGAACCACACGTTGTACTTTGGGTCCACCTCTCCCTTAGCTAGTTCCCGGACCATGGTTTTAGGCTCAAGGAACCGACATTCGTGCCACAGCCTTCTAATCTTCTCTTCGGGGAGTACAACTCCCGGGCTCAACTCAATGGCGTATTTCCTCAGGTCTTGATTGGTAGGGATAACCTGAAACCTTCCTAGTTGACGTAATACACGGTGAGGGACATATGGTTGGACACTGCGGATTCCCATTAGAAGGATATAACACTCCTCGACTGCCATATATATTACTTCAGTATCGGGTAACCACCCGAACGCCCATTCAATCTGATCGGCTTCTATTGAGCTCAGGTCGTGCAAGCCATGCCTCGACGCCTTCAGGGAATACAGCACCCATCATCCGTTCTTCGAAACCCACGATACAGTTTTTTCCGGTCAACCCATGGTTCATGTATTGTGTTCGGTGATGGAGGTGTTCTTGCATCCATAATTGGAGTAACAGATTGCAACCTTGGAAGAAATTGCCCCTTCTCGGCATACAGTCAAGGCTCGATAGATTTCGGACAAAACCAAAGGGACCACCGTGCTGGTAGCCTTTTTGATTGCAACATCGGCTATTCCTACCAGACTTATCTCTATTTTCTTATCTTCGCGCGGACAAATCACAATCCCCAAGAATGTCGTTATGAATGCTAGAATTCGTCTGGCCTCCCACTTGGTTCTATTCCCTGCGTGAGTCAGTCCAAGGTTTGACTCTTCAAAACCCCGAGGAGCGCCGTACCGTTGATATAAGAATAGGAGATCGCAACACCCTTTCAGCAGATCATCATTTTTCACCTTCCGACTAATGCTCAGCAAATCCAGAAACCCATGTGGAGATACCGGTCTTGGTGAGAGCAGGTATTGCCCTCTTAATTTCCCATTTAATCCTGCATAGCCCGCAATTTCCTCTAATGTGGGCGTCAGTTCAAAGTCAACAAAACGGAACACATTGCGGGTCGGATCCCAGAAAGATACCAATGCCTTGATGATGTCCTCCCTTGGCTCGATATTCAACAGATCAACCAAACCTCCCAAAATTCTCCCTACTACCTTTTTGCTACTGTCTTCCAAATTGTTCCACCATATACGGAGCGGCTGAGGGACCTCACTAAAGATTGAAAATGATTTATTCTGATTCGTGCTCATCCTGCACATTTATTAAGGTGATTTAAATAAGAAAAACAACTTTGTTTTGCTAAAAATAAAAAATCAGTTTTGAATCACGGCCTTTCAACGTCTCGGGGACGAAGGCTTTTAAGGCCGTGGGGTAAATTGATCGAAATCAAAATTGACCCAAAGGTGGCCGTTTATACGAAATTAGCCTTCCGGCGTCCCTTTCGGGAACATTCGGCTATTTTTAAAAACAGCGTTACCGACTTATTTAGTACAAAAGTTAGTTTTGATATTTCGGCCATTTTCAAAAGGTGAAGTTGGACCTGATGGAGGTTGCCTACGTATCTCACATCCAATGAGAATCAAACCCACGTAGTTCGGTTTTGACGAAACAAACGACATTATTTATTTATTCATTTTACTAAAGAAAAACAAGTAAGCTATTTCTATCTTAGGAACAAAACACATTTTCCCTTCTTTTTTTCTTTTTTTTTTTTTTTTTAATCTCTAAAAGCCGGTCGGCATGCAAGTCTATAACAGATAAATGCGCAAGACAAACGGGATGCAGCAGGATAGTCTGTTCATTTCAGGTCACCTGTCCTAGACGGACCCAACCCCTGTGTTGAGTCCCCTAAGCCAAATGAGACATGATGCAAATAAACGTTTCCTACTAGGGATCCGGCATGAAGCTTTGTTATTCTAGGTTTAAAAACCCGGGTTTATCTGTTCTAGACTTGGCTTACCCGAGCGGACAGCTCGAGCCGAGGAGGAGGCAGCAACCCGGGAATGCAGAAGCTTCACCGGTTTTGCAACTTATCCAAACCTCGTTCTAAAATGGGAATTAGACACTATACAGAAAAGAAGTCACACGAAGTGCACCCTTCTTCATGATTTAGAAGACTCAGAGAGGAGATTGGTTCCGGCATAATTTATATGTATAGTTCACAAAATATCAAAGCAGTAAAAACAACATTTAGCACATTGGTGCCAACATGTAAAAGAATCGGATAATAAATATGCCAAATACAACAATTATTCCGAGCTCGAATTCCAAAGATATCCCCAGCAGAGTCGCCAGAGCTGTCACACCTCTTTTTTACGCACCCGCAAGGATGCAAAGAGTTTTTCCAATTAAAGGACAATCGAGGCGGGAATTATTTAATCATTTCAGAGTCGCCACTTGGGAGATTTATGGTGTCCCAAGTCACCGGTTAAATCCCGAATCGAGGAAAAGAATGACTCTATTTAACAGTCCGCGAACCAGAAATCCGGATAAGGAATTCTATTAACCCGGGAGAAGGTATTAGGCATTCCCGAATTCCGTGGTTCTAGCACGGTCGCTCAATTGTCGTGTTTGGCTTATCTATCTGCTTTTTACAGTCATGTGCTTAGTGCGAATTAATATCTCTTTACCGCTTTATTATTGATTATGATTTATGAAAGAGAAAGTTGCTTAAAAATATGCTTCCGAATCACGTCACATGAAATGCACCCGGATCCTCGACATATTCTTATTCAACATTTCGGGGTTTGGATTTGGGTCGCATGAAATGCACACCCGTATTTAAGAAGGTAGAACTAAAATATGCGCCCGGATCGATTACTTATTTACGCTGTTGAGAAGGACGTGATGTTCGTTAAGAAATGACACATCTCGAAATCTAGGTACATTTATGAAGGCTGTGCGATTAGTGTAACTATTGGGCGAGGCGCACCTTTGATCAAATCTAAAGCGAACTACATCCCACTGTATTTTACTTAGGAGTTGATTCCAGATTATTTAAAACTTGCTACGTACCACACCACATGAAATGCGCCTGTGGTTCCCGACACGCTTTATTTGCTCTTGCCCGAAATTGGGGTCGGGTCACATGAAATGCACCCCCGACTCCTTTAATCTAATTACGTCATTCAGTTGAGTAATAACTCCCTAGCTAATCTTGCTTTTAACATAAGATCTAACGTTAACAGATTTGGAGATTACACACGTGAGTAGAGAAGATTGAACAGAGATACAACAGACTAATTCAGGTTTACGTGCATATCTAATGATAGTGTATCTTTGGTCTAGCTACACTTTTCCATAACCAAAACTAGCAATACAAACTTAATTAGAGAATAACAGAACGTAATCAAACATAAGAGCTTTGGACGACTACATGATTCAACAGACTTCAAACATAAGCTTCAGGCTTCATTCTTTTCGAACCAAGGAATTACAACAACGGAGATGTGTACCTGGAATGCGGAAGAACAAAGATGAGTGAGCAGTGGCAATGCAGCAACAGTAACAGGAGCAACAACAATCACTAGTGATAGCAAAACCACCACAACAGTAGCAAAAACAAGCCACAGCAGACTCAGCAAGCCAGTGACCCAACAATAGTCCCCAACAGTAGAAATCAACAACAAGCAGTGGCAGTTAACCACAGTAGCACAGCAACAGCACTGGGTTAACAGCAACACTCAATACACACGACCAACAACCAGTGGCAGTTAACCACAGTAGCACAACAACAATAGACACAACAGCAACAAACAATGGACCAACAGCAGCAACACAATAACCCAAGCCAGCAACACAATAGACCAAGCCAGCAACAAACTCAACACAGCAGCAAACAATCACTCAACACAGCAGGAGCATACAGCAGGAGACCAGCAACACCAACAATCAACACGGACAGCCACAACTATAGTCCAGCAACAACACAAGAGCTATCACAACACTCAGCCACTGAACCAGCTAAAACAGTGGCACAGCACCACCAACACAAGAACAACAGGCAACCAAATGACCAAAACTCAACCACTGAACCAAAACACACGAAACAGTAACCAAAAAGCCAATGAAACAGTAACTTCTCTATCCTTCTTGTTCTCTCTGTATTTTGGTTTCAATATCGTTTTCCCTGTTTTTCTTAACTCCCAGCTCTCTCTATCTGTATCTTTGTATGTGTGTATCAAAATGTATCCTTGCCGTGTCTATTTTTCTCCTCTCCTCTCAGGTTTTTTTCTTTTCGTATTTATAGCTAAATAACAGACCTTTTATCACTTAAACTAATCCCCTCCCCCATCTTTTCCCATGTTATTCTCTTATACCTCCACTACTACATGTCTAGGCATGGGTTTGTCAATTAAAAGTCAGTAGCAGGGGACAACTGGTGGGCTGCTCTGCTGTGGCAGTAAATTCCACTGATTAGCCTCATGTGCAGGACATTAGCAGTATTTAAAAATACTAACACATAACTTCCTAGTCAGCTAATTCGAACCTTGATTTCTATATCCAATTAACTTCCAGTCTGGAATCAAACAATAACAGGCCCCTAAACTAGTGAATTGCATACAGGCATACTCTTACATGAACAATCACACAAATGAGTTAACTCGTTGACGACGCTAATCGAAATGAATACGCATTTAAACATATACGCAATCAAACAAATGCTACAGATGAATAATTGACCAAATAAAAGTCTTGGGAGATGAAGAACAAAACAACAAACTAAGGAAGAAACAAGAACAAGCAATTCACATGATTAACACATTGAGCAAATAGAAATACCGCACAAGCCGCAATCAAAGCTTGAACGAACCCGAACCAATCTCGGATTTGACTCCCATTTGGATTTTGGAATCTAACGGAACTTAATCGAAATGTTTTCAAATGAAAACATCTCTACTAAGGTCTATTAGACCCCAATTTGTTTCGCTTTTGGACCCCGAATCCCTAATTAGATTTCTAGGGTTCTTGAGGTTCGAATTGGGGTTTGAGGGGTTCTGGTCAGATTCGAATGAAACTAAGGGCGGTAGGCGTGTAAGGGAGGTCTAGAGGTGGTGTGGTGTAAAGTTGGTGGCCGGCGGAGCTGGTTCGAGTTCGACTCGAATCTACAAATGAAGATTCGAGAATATCCAGGTTGATTCGAGACAAACTATGCACGGGGTTGGATAGAGGAGGTTGAGGCGGGTATGTGGTGTAAAGTTGGTGGCCGGCGGCGTTGTTGCCGCCGGGTTTTCAGGCGAAGGGAGAGGCGGCGGCGCTAGGGTTTGTTGTTTGAAGGTTGAGAGAGAAAGAGACGAAGGGGGATGAGGGGGTCTGAGGAATGGGGACGGGTTAGGGGTTTGGGGGGGGGGGTCTGGGTAATTAAATGAATGCTTTAATCTTGGCCGTTGGATGATAAGAATCCAACGGCCAGGATCAACAGACTGGGGCGATTGACGGCTTGGATCCTTTTTGCTTAAAATGGAACGACGTCGTTTGATTAAGTTGGGGGCCGGGTATATTTGGGTAATTGATTGATTAATTTGGGCCGTTGGATAATAAAATCCAACGGTCCAGATCGAATGCTACAATAACAGATGCTGGGGTGAGTATTGGGCTGGACGGACTGGGCTGGGATTATTTTGGCTTTTGGGCTTGGGGTTTAATTATAAAATGGCCCAATCCTATCTCTTTAATATTAGACTCTATGATGTATTACATATATATATATATATATATATATATATATATATATATATATATATATATATATATATATACATATATACTAACCTATAACACAACTATTTTTTACTACAATTATCCCACATAATTACATATCACTTGAAAAATGTAAGTCACATAAGAAATGCAAAACCTAATGTATATTTTTTTTTGTATTTTATTAATTTAAACAAATAAACATGCACACAAAAAATGTAAATTTAAGATAAAATAAAACAAAATCACAAAAATCATGCCCAACGCGAAACTATTTTTATTTTGAATTTTCTGGGAGTACTTCTCAGGTAAGGCAAAAATCACGTGCTCACATCCTGTAGTACCGCCTCGTAATCCCAAAAGTAAAATCTCCGGAGTTACCGCCTCGTACCAAAAATAAACACATAATTCAAAACCGATGGAAACAACAATTAATAGCAAGAACTGTACGGTATAAAACTGATGCAAAACAATGAAAAGTTTGCTTTCTATTTTTTGGGGCAAATTGTTATTGATCGAGAAAGATGTCTGAAGCAACAAATCAGAGAGGACAAGACTTTAGTCTCCATTTTCACAATACCTTGGTTGTGCTCTCTAAACTCAGAGGAAAAACCCTGAATAGTCTCTTAAGTATGGGCTAGAAGTATTCTATTCCTTCATATATACCACTGAACATAAAATATATATCCTTTATATTTGCGAAAGTGGATAGTTTTAGTCGTTGGCTTGACAAAACCTGAAAAACTAGAGTTCATTATTCAAATGATTATTTAACTATCCCGAATTATTTCTTAAAGTTATTTTTCTTTCGTTTGTAAAAACAAAGTGAACTTTGCCTATAGCCATAGGCGGACACAGGATTTGAGCATAACGGGTGCACCATTATGCTAATTATTAGCGATAAAATTTAGCGGGCAACTCTTTGAAAACTCAATGATTATGATGACTTATCATCCAAGTACAAATAAAAAGAAGTTCTAAAGAAAAAGAAAGTATTGAATAAAGAAAGTGATTTCTTTGCAATATATGCGCTACGGAAAGGGAAGATATTTGATTTAAGACTTTCAAACTTTAAATTTCGAGCTTTTCCTTAATTAAAAAAGGGGTATGTGATCAAAAGGGTGTCCAAACTTAAAAAATTATAAAGAAACTAAAGAAATCCTCAAACTCTTAATTAGTTGTCATTGCCGAATCAGAGTTGACAGATATCCACTACTTTGTCAAAATGATTGTTGAAGAAAATTGTGGAAGACGAATTTGTAATTTTTTACTTCTGAAGCGCGATAAATTACAATTTGAGGCTTTTAAGTTTAAGGAAGGGATTTGAAAAAGAATAAAATTAAGTTAACTATTTTATATTAAAACGAAACTATATTTGAATTAAAAATGATAGAAGTCAAAAGTTTTGCCATTAAGTACAAACTAGTTGAATTCAAAAGAAAGTGAAATAAAAAGGAGAGAAGAAGGTGGTGAAAATGGGTTTTGAACCCACAACCTCAACCAAAGCTAGAAACTTAGAGTGCCCTACAAAACCATTCCTCCAATTAGCCTCTTTATGTTTAAGGGCACACGAAATACATTTAGCGGGTCCCAGCTATATGCAGAAATACATATAATATATATACAGGGTTTTTGCCAAGGTTAACAGGGTCTCGTAACTGGGTCATACCCACTTCCCCCATTAGCAGGGCCTCATCCACTGGGTCATCTCCTCCATCTGAGGTGAAGTCCACCGCCAAGTTTCCCGCTGTTGGGAGTATTTCATCTACTGTGGGTATTCTCTCAATTTCATTCCGACCGTCACCCGCAAGTACCGGAGACAATCCTTCGATCACCGGAGGACCAACCGGTACCAATGTCGGAAGACCGTCGCGAGAAGAAGAGCCAGCCATTGATTCAAGTCACTTGAAAGATTAGGGGAGAGTGATGAAGCCAACTAAGAACGAACGACAACGTTTCGCAGAAAGACTAGGATTCTTTGAAATTCACCAAAGATGAGAGCTACAAGTAAACCAAGGAGTGTTGAACATCAGACATCTCAAACCTTCTTATAGGCAACTGAATCAAACCTCGGGAAACCGACATGCACCATTAAAATAAATGTGCATCCCAACCGTCAAAAAACGGTTCAGTTTCACCAAAACCGTCACCACCACGATTGAAACCTACGAGTATGCGCTGAAATCGCGGCTACCATCTCGAATACCTCGAACACACAGACGCCTTATCGGCTGAGGCGACCAAACCCCGCGTCCCAAAGTCCCCACGGACGAAACGTATCCTAACCTATGATTACGGCGTACCGACCATTACCCTTCGCCAAGAATATTCGCACACGAGATCGTACCCCCTCCATGTAAAAGAAGATAGTGATAAAGCGCCATAAGCAATCATCGCCCCCTTCCCTCGCCCGGAAAGGGTCGCTCTTCGATCGGTCATATCTGCTTACCAGGGTCTACCTCGAGGCGACCATGATAAGCGGAGGGACTAACTGTATGGGTCATAATTTGATCCTATGATAATCAACTAGATTAACCATTCCCCTCGACTAATATAATCGTAACAAGCGGCGAGATCGCCCCGACCAAGAGTATTACCCGCGTCCGCCTGGAGCTTAGGCCGGGGTCGATACATTCCAGGTACGCTCGAAATAATTCCCTGATGCGGGCCCGATCCCCAAGAAAGTCAACTCGTACAACAATTGTCTATAAATACAGGGGCAGACATCAAAAAAATGGGCTCCACTCTCTCCACATAGGGGCTCTAAGAAATACAGAGTAAAACACAGAGTGAGAACCCAATACAAAAAGACAGAATAACGGTAGATCTATAAAAACATGATTGTAAAGATCTGAACCTCTCCATGGAGAGGCAGATTAATCCATTATCATGAATAAATATCACTAATATCTTCTGTTGTCCATACAAGTATTCCCATTATCTTTTCCCTTATTAAATTTCAAATATGTTACGACTTGCTATTATTGGCCCTCCATTTTCATTGATTGTTTTTAATTCATAAATGCTTGTAAACATTTTTAGTCAAACAGTGATGATCCTAGAAAGCCAATTTTGGTTGACCTCTATAATGGAACGTTTCTATTGATTTTTTGAAAAGATGCTGATAAATTGGCAGTGGCAATCCTTACCGTTGTTAAAGACAAAGATTCTTTAAATGTGTCTGTAGAGTCACTACATACATTACTTGTTGATCCTTCTTTTGATCTGTGTAATGCAATGGTAGTCTGATGCAAGTTTTACAATCAAATTGATTATTAAGCAATGTTTGCTTATTGTACAGTCTTTGAGTAGTGCACAATATTGTGTTAGATGCTTCACAATGAGCCAACATCAGATTAAAGATTTTCAAACTTGATTTATGACGTGATTTCCGAATAATTTTAAGCGGTTCCCGTGTTATCTCTCAACTAAAATATAGGTAAAGATCAATCAAACCTTTCTTCTTATCGCACTCAAACTGATAGGAAAAGAGATCATGTACTAACTTAAACTAAACAGAATTCACTATCCTAAACTACCCAAGATGGGAAAAAGAAAAAACTTTGATTTTTTACAAAAGCAAGTAAAGCTAATCACTAGTGTGTGGTAGATTACTCATCTTCTTGAGCCGAGGGTCTATCGGAAACAGACTCTCTACTCCTCCGGATTAGGGGTAAGGTTTGCGTACACACTACCTCCCCATACACCACTTGTGGGATACAATTGGGTTGTTGTTGTTGTAGTACGTGGTAGATTACATGGTTGCATCTTACTGATTCATTTTGACTTGGATTATCCAGGAATCTGCTCTGCTTTACTCATAAGCTGCAGCAAAGATTTAGCTTTTCTTTGGCCCCTATCTGTCCCACTATCAGCTATCTCCACTAAATGCTCATACACACCATACTGAAGTGCCGCGAGCATAAGATTTGAATTATGTATGCTTAACCTATGAAGCATAGCCACTGCACATTCCTTGTTCTTTGGAGTGCCATATCTGATAAGATTAACTAGTGTTTCAATGAAAGAAAGTTTTCCCATTTCTTGCCTTCCATCCTGATGTGTTGCAATAAGTAACAGTATAGACAAGGCCTCATCAACCATGTCTAGGTTTTTTTTCTCCAGAAATTGAAACAACAGTGCTACAATCCCAACTTCAGTCGCCAAGCTCACATTCTGCTCATTAAAACACAGATTGAAGAGTGCAGTTATCGCATCCTTCTTACCTCTGATTGTCCCATTTCTTAACAAATCTATCAATGGTGGGATGCCGTTAAATGAACCTATAGCTTCTTTATTTTCATCCAGCATAGATAAGCTAAACAATGCTGCTGCAGAGTTCTCTTTAGCACCAACATTTCCATTCTTCAGTATCTCAATTATGGCTGGGATAGGTTTTTCTTCACATATAAGTCTCTTATTTGTTTCATCAATCGATAAGTTCAAAAGCGTCGTCACTGCATGTTCCTGAATTCTTGAATCTGGATAGGACAGTAGTTGTACAAGTGGTGGGATTCCTCCACTATTTACTATTGATGTTCTATTTTCTGGATTTTCTTTTGAAAGCATTCTGATTTCTGTCACAGCCTTTCTCTGAACTTCTAAATGACAAGAGGATAGATCTTGAATCAAGGACAAAAACTTTCCTTCACTTTCAACAGAGGGACTCTCCGGTTTTGAAGGTTGCTGCTTTTTAGGAAGCTGAAAATTGTTCTTCTCACACCATTGCTGGATTAAATTCCTTAGAGCAAAATTTGGGGTAAATGACAAGTGCTCCAAGCTTTGTCCCGTTTTCGGACATGTTCGGCAATTGGAATCCAGCAACTGCTGTATGTTCTCTCTTTCATATGTCTATAACAGATGAAATTATGGAAAAAAAAATCAGTTATTACCACTTATCTCAGCAACTCAATTGCTAATACACATAGGGATTAACTTGAGAATTCTTCAAACAGATGAAGAATACATGAAAACAGCCTCTTATCATATCTTACACTTAGCTTCTGTGTATTTATTCTATTCTATTTTTTTTGTCTTTTGAGGTATGGCAGCTTGGAACAAAAAAATCTCATCTTGGAAGTGGTGAACTCACCTGCCCGGTTGAGACAATAACTGGATCTGTCATAATCTCTAATGTGATTGGACAGAGAAATTCATTTGGAATTGCCAAAGAAGTCGATTTCTCGTGATCTTTAGGCATCAATGCTTCAGTTTCTTCAAGCCCTGTGAACCGTCTGAATTTGTTTAGAAGATCTATGATTTTTTGCGTTCCTTCTGCATGGCGACCTTTTCTTTCTCCAACCACTTTTCGTACTGATATTGTTTCTGCCTTTAGTTCCTTAACAGTATGTAAACCTAGCTTGTGTCCTAGTCTGTCTATGCTAGCGCTATCTACGTTCCTGTCATTATTAGTGGACAGTGCAACCATCAGATCCATGGCGAGTTCCATGTCTTGAGTATCATTTCGTGTCTTAGCTCTTCTAAATTGCACTCTCAGTGACTCCACCTGAAAACATGTTTATTAGGTAAATCTCTTTGAACATTTGAGCACATTATATAGCGGCATTGTACTAAAATATTCATTTCCTTGAAAATGTTAGACCCTATTTTTAGTTTCATTCTTCCAAATATGTATGCCAAACTAAAACAAAAGCTCGGTAATTTGGGTGACATTATATGAATCCTCACTGACCATGTCGATCCATTTAAGCTCATGTCAAGCCGATATTACCTCCTCACTATGTGTAATGTTAGACACAATTTGGTTTATGTTCTTTGGGGCAAAATGGTCTCCAAATACACTATCTAGCATTATACATCAGCTGTGCTCAAGTATGTATTAGCAGCGCGCAGAAATGATTCAGCTCGAGCATGTATAAACAGTGGCGCAAAAATGATTCATGATTTAAATTGTATATATCAGGTATGTACCTGTTCTTTCTCTTCATCTGAAATTCCAAGTTCATCATAAGGCAATCCCTCCAGAGCTTGACTTAATCTTTCATACACAGAATGAAATCTTCCCATAACAGCTTCACTTTCTAAGGCCTGCATAAATGTAAATAAAACAAATAAATTCACACAATTCATAACACTCCCAAAATCGGAGTTGATTTTAATATAATGATGATATAATTAATTGGGAAAAAAGAGGGTTAATTATTACCAAGTAAATTTTGCTGCCACAGTAGCAAGTTTTTAACAATTTTTTGGCAGAAGAAAATGCCTTCTTCAATTTCATCAAACATTCGATACCCGATTCAGGGATCTGTCCATCAAAATCTCTAATCTCTACCAAAAGAGGCAATAAAAGCTTCAATCTTTCAACAAGGTTATGACACTCTTCTCTCTGTGACTTCCTATACTCTTCATATGATCCTACAGTTTGAATCACACCAATAAGTTCGCGAACCAATTCTCTTTTGTCTTGAGGACTTGTTTGGCAGCTCGATCCAAATTCTTCCTCCACTGTAACTGCTTCTTCATGCTCGTTCTCCTGAGCTTTCGCCATTTAATAATGCCTCCAAATCAACCTCAGAAAAATTACAGCACGGGGAGTAAGTGAGGCGAATTCAAAATTTGAAGTTTACAGGTTTCTACAACAATCTCAAGTTAATATTATGGAATAATAATTGGATTCACATACAAACATCTATAGTTATTTTGTAAACTTCTTAATACATATACAAGGTCTAGATTCGTGTGAGCCTATAATTAGGGTCCAAACCAATTAGTGTTGATGTGTTTGAAATAACGAAATCAAAGCCCTAACCCTAACCTTTCTATGAAGTTAAGGCTTTGATTTCTCTTTTGCTCAATTGATGTTCTGTCTGAAGAAAAAAAGTTGCAGTGTGATTTTCGGTTCAAAGTTGGAGGAGAAGAAGACACTAAACGCTTTTTGCGGTTTGGAAGTGCTGAGATTTTGAAAGTTCGTTACATTACATACGGTGGCAAAATTGACCCAAGTCCATGTAACCTGCCCAACCCGCCCAAGTATTAATGGGTCTGGGCTAGAGTAATTTTGTTGATGGGCTGATTTGGGCTATGCCCAAAGTAACCTATGAAAAATTAGGGAGAAGTGCACGGTTGGCTAATACATGTATTTACTTTTAAGCCACCGTTTAAAATATATTTAGTCTTTATCCACCGCTTTAATAAACTTTAACTGTTCGGATAAAAATACCCTTCTACTCATGTCCTTAACTTCAGGACTGCAGGACTACATGTCCTTAACTTTTGAACTTGGAATATTAAGTTGAGGACTTAAGGACTACATGCCCTTAACTTTTGACTCTAAGTTTAGGACTTTAGGACTACATGTCCTTAACTTTTGAACTTGGAACTCTAACTTCAGGACTTCAACGCCAAGCGTCCTTAACTTTTGAACTTGGAATTCAAACTTCAAGACCAAGCGTCCTTAACTTTTGAACTTGTAAGCCAAAGTTAAGGACAATAGAATTTGTAACTGTAAGTTAAGGACTTTAGGACTGCTTGTCCTTAACTTTTGAACGTGCAACTATAAGTTAAGGACTTCAAGGCTACATGTCCTTAACTTTTAAACTTGTAATTCAAACTTCAAGACCAAGTGTCCTTAACTTTTGAACTTGTAAGTGTAAGTTAAGGACTTTAAGACTACTTGTCATTAACTTTTGAACGTGTAACTGTAAGTTAAAGACTTCAAGGCTACATGTCCTTAATTTTTAAACTTGTAACTCAAACTTCAAGACCAATCATCCTTAACTTTTGAACTTGTAAGTCAAAGTTAAGGACCTATTGTCCTTAACTTTTGAACTTGTAACTGTAAGTTAAGCAGTGGTTATCCTTAACTTTTGAACGTAACTGTAAATTAAGGACTGTTTGTCCTTAACTTCTGAACTTGGAACTCAAACTTCATGAAACCAAATGCAACGATACTATACTCGAAATGATGTTGCTGAACAAAAGTACCATCAACAAGCAGAAGAAAAGTGATGGATGTGTACGTGGACAGAAAAAGAAAGCCACAGCTTTGTTTCGGTTTCGGCCTTCATTGTTGGGGAACTGTAAGATAAATATTCCCACATTTTAATCCATTATAAATTTAAAAAAACAAAGAGATTTAGGCACTAAAACAGCATACAATCATAGCAACACTCAATATTATCACATTACAGATTCTAACGACCAGATTTCGGAGCCAAAGTAATATGAATAAAACTCAAACAAGAAACAATGACAGGGTTTACAGATCGGACAAGGAAAATGGCTTCGATTGGGAAGAAAAGGTTAACACTGTTTTTTCATATTAATTTTAATAGATTAGTGGTTACTACTGTTAAGCATTAAAAATACTGAATAAAAAGTAAATATCAGCTTAAACAGTGGCTACCCCATACCAATTTTACGAAAAATCACTAGCCCAAAATGAGCCACGTGAGTGCCTAAGATTGTCTTTTGAAGCTGGACATATGTGAACCTCCACCGAAGCTCAACTAATAAAAGGAGTAATTCCTTGTCCAGAAAGGTGGACTTTAATTTATAATCTCATGATAAAATAAAATTATTTTATTCTTTCATATATTTTTAAATCAAATAAATCATACTCTTTTGATTATTTATAAATAAAATCTTATTAATTAAATTATAAAAGTGGAAATATATATCTCATATGAATATTATCTTTGAAATGTTTCATCCTTAAGAAGTTAAATATTGGTTTGACTTAAAATCAAATACAACTAGAAATGAAAATTCAGTTAGAGATTGAATTAGTATTATTGTTTCGTAAGAATTTACCATGAAAATTAAATGATTCTCCAAAATTTCCAATTTTTTTCATCAATGACAATAATTAACAAGCTCAATACTACTATATCTAAAAAATCAAATTAGTTGTGATTTCAGATGCAGAAAGAGCGTTTGATGATGTCTTACAAAAAGAAAATTCAAAATAAAAGAGAACAGATATGAAGAGGGTATAGATTTCTCATGGCATTTGTGTCTTACAAGAAAAAATAAAAGGATATTCATATAGTAAAAATAATGGGGGGTCAAGTTAGGCGGGTTGGAATATAATTCATTGTTCAATCCATCTTGATCCAACCCATTTCAGACCAAGTAATATTTGGGCAGGGTTAGGCTGATGCAAGAAGAAAATGATCGCGCTGTTCACGAGTGGTACCTCGCGCTTGCGCAGAGGTACCAAGCAGTTAAAGCCGTTGGAAGCAGCTGAAGGATTAAGTTTCCATTAGTTACACTTAGGTCCCTTTAAGTTTTAAGTTAAAGTTTATTTATTTGCAATTGAGTCTGTACTGTTTCTAATTTTGGACACTTTTGGTCCATCGACAGTACATGTAGTGGAGCTGGAAATTCCTTCTCTGCAGGCTGTGGTCCTGAAGGAATATTCCCCTATATAGGCTATTGTTCAGCACATTTTGGAGGATTATGAATGAAAATATCTTAGTAACCCTAGAATAGCTTCTTGTTTTCTCTCTTTTTCTTCTTCTTCTCTCTTTTCTTCCATTTTTGCCACGGCTACTGTTCCATTGCCAAGCTTTGGCATCATTTGGTATCAGAGCACTCTCCTGAGCTCTGTGGGTAAAGGAAATGGCAAACATGGATGAAATCAAATCTATGTTCGAAAGAATGACAATGGAGATAGCTAACTTCTCAGTAAGACAAACTCAACTAGAGAACCAACATGAAAAAGCTTTTGCTGAGTTGAAGGAATCGATTGAAGCTATGAAAAGATACGACAGAGGTAAAGGAATAGAAGATGCTGATGGTGGTGGGGAGATCTATACTCCCACAGGTAATCCTGCTGTGTGGGTACATGGAGGAGCCACATCCCATGAGTTTTCTCCTGCTGCTTATCATCTAGGCTTGGGACCATTGCCTCAGTTCCAAGGACCTAGAGGAACTTCATCTCCTCATGGACCTACCATTCCAGCACCTACGCAAGGGTATCCTGTAGCTGGAGCTATGGGTGTCAATGGAGGTGGGCATGTTCAAGGACAGCCCTCAACTGGACAGACTGTTGGTGGTGAACCTGCCAACACAGCACAAAACTCCTCGGCAACTTCACCTAGGGGAGCAAATCTAACAAGAATGACTAAGCTGGATTTCCCTCGATTCAATGGCCTCAACTTAAGAGCTTGGCTCTGTAAGGTAGAACAGTTTTTCTCTTTAGATGAGGTTGAGTACAGCCAAAGAGTTAAAGTGGCTTCTATACACTTTGATGATCTAGCCATTGAATGGCACTTGGCTTATCTGAGAAGTAGAAATCACTTACCCTTCCCTAGTTGGGAAGAGTATGTGTATGCTCTTATTGATAGATTTGGGGCTGAGTATGCTGATCCTATAGCAGAGCTTAAATTGATTAGGCAAGGGGGGATGGTGGAGGACTATCAGAGGGAGTTTGATAGAATCATGACGAGGTTGCATATTCTTCCTGAGTATGCTATTAGTGCATTCATTACTGGCCTTAAACCTGAGATTGGCTTCACTGTGAAGAACATAAACCCTTTTCCCTACCCCAGGCCTATCAGTTAGCAAGGAACACAGAAGCCCAGATGAATGCTCAACTGAAAATGATAAGGGCCACACTGCACAGTGGAGGTCCATCCCATGCTAAGAGTCACAACTATGGGACTGCCATCAAAGGTGGATTCCCTAAGAAGGAGAGTAATGTGTTAAAGAGGGAGGCTGCTGCTAATTGGAACAAGGGTAATACTAGGAAGCTCACTACTGCTGAGATGAATGAGAAAAGGCAGAAGGGGTTGTGTTTCTTTTGTGATGAGAAATTCTTCCCTGGACACAAGTGTGGCCATTCCAAACAACTGTACTTGTTAGAAGTAGAAGAAGAGGTACCAGATGGGGAAGAAACAGGAGATCTGGAAATTGTTGAAGAGCCTGCAGAACCAACTGAAGAAGCAGGTGAAGAGGTGAAGGGGGAATTGTGTGAGATATCAGTTCATGCTCTTCATGGAGTCCCCACCTTTCATAACTTGAGGGTGACTGGTTATTGCCAACAGAGGCCCTTAAGTATATTGGTAGATCCAGGAAGCACACACAACTTCATTGATAATGATGTAGCAAGGAGCTTGGGGGTTAATACTCTCAGAATTAGTCCTCAAACCATAAATGTAGCAGATGGAAACAACAAGCAAACCACTGAGCTCTGTAAGGGTTTGACTTGGTTGCTGCAAGGGGTCACATACACTGCAGACTTCCTACTGCTTCCCTTAGGCTCTTGTGACTTGATATTGGGAGTGCAGTGGCTGCTACCACTAGGTGATCTCAAGCTAAATTTTCAATAACTTACCCTGGGATTCAACTACCAGGGAAAGGAATGCATGCTTAAGGGGGAAGTAGACAAGGTGAAGACTGTGGGGGCTAAGAAGTTGGACAAATTAGTTAACAATGGGGGCAGTTGTTCATGCTGAGGGTACTACCAAAGGAGGAAGCATCTACTGAATCTAGTTCCAGCATACCTTCCCAGCTACAGCCTTTGATTGAGGAGTATCATCTGTTGTTTGCTAAGCCTAAAGGACTACCTCCCTCTAGGGGTCCATTTGATCACAGGATTCCATTGCAAGAAGGGTGCAACCCTGTGAATCTCAGGCCCTACAGGTACTCATCTTCACAGAAGGATGTTATTGAGAAGCTAGTGCAAGACATGCTAGATCAAGGGATTGTGCAGCCAAGCTCAAGTCCCTATGCATCTCCAGTAGTTTTGGTGGGTAAGAAAGATGGGAGTTGGAGGTTATGTGTGGACTACAGAGGTCTGAACAAGGTGACTATTAAGGACAAGTTCCCTATCCCTATCATAGAGGAACTATTGGATGAGCTTGGGGGCTCACAGATCTATTCCAAGATAGATCTTAGATCTGGATATCATCAGATAAGGATGACAGCAGAAGATATAGCTAAGACAACATTCAGGACTCATTCAGGGCATTATGAGTATTTGGTAATGCCATTTGGACTCACCAATGCTCCCTCATGCTTCCAGGGCCTGATGAATCATGTATTCAAGGAGCATCTCAGGAAGTTTATCTTGGTGTTCTTTGATGACATATTAGTATTCAGCAGAGATATGTCTGAACACATAAGGCATTTGAAAGTAACCTTTGATCTGTTAGTGAAGCATCACCTGTTTGCTAGGAAGTCTAAATGCTCTTTTGGAGCTGGCAGGATTGAATATTTGGGGCACATCATATCTGCAGAAGGGGTGGCAACAGACCCTAAAAAGATTGCAGCAGTGCAGTCATGGCCTCTACCTAAGAACCTCAGGGAGTTAAGGGGATTTTTAGGTCTAGCAGGCTATTACGGGAGATTTATTAAGCACTATGGAGTGATCAGCAGGCCTCTAACAGATATGCTTAAGAAAGATGGGTTCCAATGGTCAGTGAAGTCTGAGACAGCATTCAACCAACTGAAGCTAGCCCTCATTTCAGCACCAGTGTTGGTTCTTCCCAACAATCAGCTCACATTTGTTGTGGAAACTGATGCATGTGACTATGGTGTGGGAGCTGTGCTAATGCAAGGAGGACATCCTATAGCTTATCTCAGTAAAGGGTTATCAGGAAGGCATTTAGTTTTATCAGTCTATGATAAGGAGTTGTTGGCTCTTGTTATGGTTGTCACCAAATGGGCACAGTACTTGATGGGAAGGCAATTTGTGGTGAAGACTGATCAAAAAGCACTTAAATTTCTATTGGAACAGAAACTTCTCACTGGATCACAAATGAAATGGATAGCTAAGCTTATGCAGTTTGATTTTGTGATAGAATATAAGAAGGGAAGGGAGAATAAGGCTGCTAACTCTTTATCCAGAATTCCCTCAGGGGAGTTAGCCATGATACTGCTTTCTCCGACCAGCAGTGAACTCCTTCAGAGGATCAAGGATAGTTGGGAGAAGGACAGGGAGGTTGCAGAGATTATTAGGCACATTCAAGAACAAGGGGAGGATCATAAGGGGTATACCTTTGTGAATCAGCAACTCAGAAGAAAAGGTAAGTTGGTAATTGGAAATGATAGCTCACTTAAGAATGAGATCATGCGGATATGGCATGACAAGCCAGTAGGTGGTCATTCTGGGATAGAAAACACATACAAAAGGTTATCAAACCTTTTCTATTGGAAGGGACTCAAGGAGGATGTAACAGCTCATGTGAGACAGTGTGCCACCTCCCAAAGGAGCAAATATGATAACAGTGGCTATCCTGGACTTCTGCAGCCATTACAGATTCCAGGTTCTGCTTGGACCAACATCAGCATGGACTTCATTGATGGATTACCAAAGTCTAAAGGAAAAACCACAATCTTGGTGGTCGTGGACAGACTTACCAAATATGGTCACTTCTTAGCTATAAGTCACCCTTACACTGCCACTTCCGTAGCACAAGTGTACTTGGATCATGTTTATAAACTTCATGGAATGCCAGAGAATATAGTCAGTGATAGGGATCCCATTTTCATGAGCAAGGTTTGGCAGGATTTATTTGCCATGCAAGGAGTAACTCTCAGCACTTCCACAGCTTATCATCCTCAGACAGATGGTCAGACTGAGGTGCTTAACAGGACTGTGGAGACTTACTTAAGGTGTTTCTGCTCAGATAGCCAGCATGATTGGGCAGCCTATTTACCCCTAGCAGAATGGTGGTATAACACCACCTTCCATTCAGCAATCCAGACTACTCCTTATGAGGCTCTTTATGGTCAATCCCCTCCCACTCATCTACCATATCTGCCTGGTGATGCTGCTGATGAAGAGGTAGATAGAAGTCTCATTATAAGAGAGTTGAAGATCCAACTGCTGAAGTTTCACATCCACATGGCACAGCAAAGGATGTCCAGCCTAGCCAACAAGCATAGGGTTGATAGGAGTTATACTGAAGGGGATTGGGTCTATCTCAAGCTTCAACCTTATAGGCAAATCACCCTTTCAAACCACTCTTTTTCTAAGCTATCTGCTAAGTATTATGGTCCATATCAGATTCTGCAAAAGATTGGTTCAGTTGCCTACAAACTATCCCTTCCCTCACATGTCAATATCCATCCTACCTTTCATGTTTCACAGCTGAAACCATGCCATGCAATTCCAGATAGGTTCAATCATCCTCCAGTGATTGATGTTACCAGTCCCTATTGTGTGGAGCCTCAGGAGGTACTGGACAGAAGAATGATCAAGCGAGGGAATAAGGCAATTCCTCAAATCTTAGTCCAGTGGTCGCAGATGACAAGGGAGCAGGCAACGTGGGAAGATTTTGCTGTGATGAAGATGAAGTTTCCTAAATTTTTCCTTGAGGACAGTGAAAGTTTTTTAGAGCAGGGCAATGATGCAAGAAGAAAATGATCGCGCTGTTCAGGAGTGGTACCTCGCGTTTGCGCAGAGGTACCAAGCAGTTAAAGCCGTTGGAAGCAGCTGAAGGATTAAGTTTCCATTAGTTACACTTAGGTCCCTTTAAGTTTTAAGTTAAAGTTTATTTATTTGCAATTGAGTCTGTACTGTTTCTAATTTTGGACACTTTTGGTCCATCGACAGTACATGTAGTGGAGCTGGAAATTCCTTCTCTGCAGGCTGTGGTCCTGAAGGAATATTCCCCTATATAGGCTATTGTTCAGCACATTTTGGAGGATTATGAATGAAAATATCTTAGTAACCCTAGAATAGCTTCTTGTTTTCTCTCTTTTTCTTCTTCTTCTCTCTTTTCTTCCATTTTTGCCGCGGCTACTGTTCCATTGCCAAGCTTTGGCATCAGGTTAGGCAGTAACTCATTTATTAGTTTAGCCCATCTTAACCTACCCAATTTCAACTTAACCTGTCTATATGCTATCCCTGAAGTTCTCTAAGCGCACTTTGTCTTTGTATAGATGTAAATTATATATAATAATTGATGGTTTAATAATTTATATACCCTATTAATAAGTGTAAATATGTAATAGCTAATTAGATACTATTTAATTAATATTTATAAAAAAATATATACTTTTAAATTATCTTATAAATGTGCTGTTTGTGTAAATATTTTTTATACTGTCAATACATAGGACATAAACTCAAAATATAGAGATGTGATGCTGCAATTAATGGAGTGTAAATCCTATCCCTAGAAATATCCATAGAGTAAAAGCAACTAGCCCCCCTTCAATAATGGATTTTAGCCCCAGTTATTTATAGGGAAAAAGGTCAGATTTTTCCCTTTATTTTGAAAAATTACTCACGCTTATCCTTTGTTCTACTATTCATCCAAATACATTCCTATTGTTAAGAAAGTAGGCAAAATCATCATTAACTCTAACGAATGTCCATGACCCAGCAACTAAAATGATATGGTGAACTCTATGTCGCTATTTATTTTTTTATCTGTAAAAATAAATAATTAAACCCACTAAAATTAGTCTTCTCCTTCTCGACTAACATACCACTATTGCTGCAAATTCAGGGTTCTTGTCTAGCTCCAAAAAATTATTTCATAATTTTTCATCATTAGTCGTCACTATTCGAACCACCAATCTAGGTCTTCCACCAAAAAAGCACCACACCTTCTCTCCACCTCAAGAATTATCAGTAATCACTCAACGAGAATACCCACCAAAAAGCCTCACTAGAAATCATCTCTATAAAATACTTCCAGTCACTCATCACTAAATCACCTCTTTTCTCTCATCTCTCGCTCCTCTTTACTGGTCATAATTTCCTTTTCCGCAAAATGAAGAAGAGCTAGATCCAGGAGAAAGAAATCCTCCTTAAAAATCCATTTACCAGTGACCTAATATTTCTCTTTAAAATTCCATCCGACTAGAAAATCTTTTTTCGCTCAAAAATTTCTTCACTGCTTGAACATATAAAAACCAGAAAAATCTCGGCGGAATAATCTTTTACGCAAGCAAAGAATGTAATAGTTAGTAATAAATAAAAAAATATTTGGACTGAAATAAAAGACTTTGCCAATAAAAATTTGCTATCTAGAACAATGCTCTTAATAGAATTTAATAGATTGAGAGCCACTTAAATATTGAGAGGGATAGTGGAAGAGATAGTTTATGAACATAGAGGAGAAAGAAGGAGGAAGTGAAAGCTTGAGAAATAAAAATTGGATGAGAAAAAGGATACATTTTTGGTTGAAATATCCTGATGAGGTGAAGAAAGGGGGAGGGAAAGATTATCACGACCCTAAATTCTTACCGCCGAGATCCTGATGGCGCCTAATATTTCACTTGCTAGGAAAGCCAACATTAAAATAATTTACTTCTTTTAGCATCTTAAACGATAATATTGATAACAAATTAAAATAACATATATGTTCTAAGTACAAATACGAAAGCTAAACAACCAACGTCTATTATAATTCCCTGAACCTAGTGTCATAAATGCAAGAGCTTCTAAAGTAATACACATAAAAGTTTGAAATAAGTACAAAGTTGTCTGAATGAAGTTGTACAGGTAAAAGAAAAAAGGATGGGAACTTCAAGAGTTGCGGCCAAGTGATTGAGTTGAAGCTTTGGGCATAGAGCGAAGCGAGCCCGGGGAGAGGAGTAGAGTCCAGCAACATTGAGCCCCAAAATAGAGTTTCTATTCAAATCCGACCAAGGAAGACGCTACCGATCCCTGAATCGAGGGACTACGCGCTTTCAATCCCTTACAGCTGCCTTCCAAGCCCTTCCACTGGTGTTTAACAGAGGGAAGGTCAAAGAGCTGTGGGGCTAGTCTCCGCAAATGTCCGATCCGAGATCGCTATTAATCACCATTGGGAACGTCTCCAAAATCTACACAATGTACAGAGTACAATATTAGTACAACCGACTCTATGTACTAATAAGTGCCGAGCCTAACCTCATCGAAGTTGTGACGAGGCTAAGACGGGTCACCTACACTAAAACTTGTACGCAACCTATAATAATGACAGAATAATTGAAATACGGTACAGAATAAAACAACCAATAGGAAATGATAACCACAACCTCGAAAATAAACTAGTGTCATCCAAAATTACATATCTCTACTAGCTCAAATAAAAATATCGAAAGACAACGCAACTCAAGAAATAGAAACATATTTGTTGTCGCGGCGCGCAACCCGATCCCACCACACAACACATAATCCACCCTTATTCCACCATAACAATATCTATAATAGTAAATAATATACATGTTTGTTGCAGCGCGCAACCCGATCCCACCATATATCAATATCAATATCATAATTTACCCTTATTTCGCCATATAAATCCACCTTTATTTCGCATGTTGCGGTGTATAACCCGATCCTACGGTACATACGTATTCACCTTTATTCTACAATATCAATCCTCAATTATACTTATTGCGGCGTGCAATTCGATCCCACCATATTAATGTCAAACACTCAATGTATACAATCAAATCAACAAGTTAAATTACAAGGCATTTATGATAAATAAATACCAAACTGAACCAAGAAAATGAACCTTGTTCAATATATATTATACATAAATAATACTACACAACGAGATTAAATTGGCAATTTATAGGTAGAAGGTACAAACAAGTCAAATTAAGCAAATAGAAGGGATTAGGGAAACTATAAAAAGAGCTAACATGGTTAACAGAAGAAAATATTGATTAATACGTAGCAATTAATGATGAAAACCCTTTAGAGCATGTAACAATTAATATAGGAGGGAAAACAATTAAGGGAAAACGGAAACAAATTTGCCAGCGTATAAGCACTTGTCACTTGCATATACGCCGCTCACATGGAATTCACATAACACAAAGTCCGACCCTCAAGTTAAGGTTAGATACAACACTTATCTCGCTCCAAAGGTCACTCAAAGCTCAATCACAACTTTGCTTTTGAAACACGCCTCCGAACTAACAATATTTAGAAAATTACCAACGAAATATTTCAAAATAAGCCTTGGAAATCACCCACGATCAATAAGAAGTCAATTTAGGTCATTATTAAAAAAGTTAACACCCGGGCCTGCTTTGGTCCAAACCCGAAATTCGAACCAAAACCTGATTATCCATTCACCCCGAGCTCGGATATATAATTAATTTTGGAAAATCATAATTTCTACCCAAAAATCCAAATTTCACCATGAAAACTTTAGATTTTAGGTTGAAGATTTGTGAAATATAATAAAAGATTGAAAGAAAATGAGTTGAATCACCTACCTATATTTTGGGGAAAAAATGGTCATTGGAAAATCACCTTTTGTGTTTTAGGTTTTGAAAATTTGAAGAATGAATGAAAAATCCCGTCCAAAATTATTTTGACCAGTTGCAGGTATCGCATTTGCGATCTGGGGTTCAAAAATGTGAACTTCTCCTCGCAAATGTGAAGATTTACCTGTGCCTGTTAACGTCGCAAATGCGACCCATGGTCTGCAAATGCGACCCATGGTCTGCAAATGAAAACTACCATGATCACAAATGCGATCAATATTTCGCAAGCTGCCCCTCCCCGCCCACTGCTCGCAAATGTGAAGTCTGCAGGCCTGAAGCACACCAGCTATGATTCCTATGTTCCAAACACTTCGTAGCTTATCCAAAACTCACCCCGAGTCCTCAAAGGTCCAAACCAAACATGCACACAAGTCTTAAAATATCATACAAACTTGCTCGTGCGATCAAATCACCAAAATAACGCTTAAAACCACGAATTTAGCACCAAATCAAATGAAATTCTCAAAAACACTTTGAAACTTTTATTTTCACAGTCGGACGTCAGAATCTTGTCAAACCAAGTTCGTTTCTCACCATATTTCACGTAGAAGTCTTAAATATTATAATGAACTTGTACCGGGCTCCTAAACTAAAATACAGACCTGATACAAAAAAGAGCAAACATTAATAATTTCTTAAAAATTATTAAATTTTCAGAATATCAATTTTCATCAAAAAAATTCATAATTCGAGCTAGGGACCTTCGAATATAATTTCGGACATACATCAGGTCCCATATTTAGATATGAACCCAAAAGGACTATCAAACGTGAATCTGGATCCGTTTACCAAAAATATTGATTGAAGTCTACTCAGATAAAGTTTTCAAGCAAAAAATCTTATTTTTATCAACTTTCAACACAAAAGCTTTCCGGAAATACTCCCGGACTGCGCACACAAATTGTGGAGGGATAAAATGAGGTTTTAAAGGTCTCAGAACATAAAATTTGGTTTTAAATCATAAGATGACCTACCGGGTCACATATTCACCACCTCAAAAATAATCGTTCGTCCTCGAATGGATATAGAAAGTACCTGAGTTGGGAAAAGAGTAGGGATATCTACTCTGCATATCGGACTCGGACTCCCAGATAGCTGCCTCGTTGGACTAAACTCTCCACTGTACTCGAATTGAAAGATAACTCTTCGATCTTAACTGGCGAGTCTGCCAATCTAAAATAGCTACTGGCTTCTCCTCATAGGTCACTTCCTTGTCCAGCCAGACAATGGCGAAGTCTAACATGTAAGATGGATCACCGTGATACTTCTAAAGCATGTACACATGGAACACAGATGAACTGCTGATAAACAAGATGGCAACACAAGTTTGTAAGCCATATCTCCCACTCGCTCAAGACTCTTAAAAGGCCCAATATACCTAGGGCTCATCTTGCCCTTCTTTCTGAACCTCATTACACCCTTCATGGGTGATACCCGAAGCAACACTCTCTCTCCGACCATGAATGCAACATCACGGACCTTACGGTTGGCATAAATCTTCTGCCTGGACTGAGCTGTGTGAAGTCTATCCTGAATGATCTTAACCTTATCCAAGGCATCCTGTACAAAATCTGTACTCAATAATCGAGCCTCCCCCGGCTCAAACCATCCAAATGGCGATCGACACCATCTACTATATAATGCTTCATAGGGAGCCATCTGGATGCTCGACTGATAGTTGTTATTGTAGGCCAACTCCACTAGCAGCAAGAAATGGTCCTATGAGCCTCCAAAGTCAATAACACAAGCGCGAAGTATATCCTCTAATATTTGAATAGTGCACTCGGATTGCCCGTTCGTTTGAGGATGAAATGTCGTGCTCCGCTCAACCTGCGTGCCCAACTCACATTGCGTTGCCCTCCAAAAATGCGAGATAAACTCTGAACCTTGATTATAAATGATAGACATTGTTACACCGTGAAGACGAATGATCTCGCGAATATAAATCTCTGTCAGCCGCTCTGAAGAATATGTAACTGTCATAGGGATGAAATGTGATGGCTTGGTCAGTCTATCCATAATAATCCAAATTGTATCGAACTTCCTCTAAGTCCGTGGGAGTCTAACAACAAAATCCATAGTGATACGCTCCCACTTCCACTTAGGAATCTCTATCTTCTGAAGCAAACCACGAGGTCTCTAATGCTAGTACTTTACTTGCTGACAATTTAGACACCGAGTCACATATGCCACTATATCTTTCTTCATTCTCTTCCATCAATAATGATGGCGCAAGTCCTGATACATCTTGGAGGTACCCAAATGAATAGAATATCGAGAATTGTGGTCCTCCTTTAGAATCAACTCCCAAAGTCAATCCATATTAGGCACACAAACATGACGCTGCATCCTCAAAACTCCATCATCTCCAGCCATAACCGGTTTCGCATCACCGTGCCGCACTGTATCCCTAGGAACAAGAAAATGAGGGTCATCATACTGCCGCTCCTGATCTGCTCAGACAATGAAGACCGAGTGACCGTACAAGCTAAAATACGACTGGCTCAGAAACATCCCATCTCATGAATAGATCTTTTACATTTTTTCTAAGTTTCTTTATTTCCTTACTTTTTTTATTTTATTTCTAATTATTATTGGATACACATAGAGTCCATAATTTCTATTTAATGATTTGGTATTTTTTATTGAGAGGTTCCATTGCCACAATGACAGTCGTTAAGGGTGAGATAATTTTGACTACTTTCTTAACGGTAGGGATATATACGAACGGATAGTAGAACTAGAGATAAACGTGGACTATTTACTAATGTAGAGGGATAAATCTAAATTTTTTTCCAATACTCGAGCATTTGATTGGACCCCTTGTGGAATGAGTGAGAAATTACTTTGGATTTTTTTGGGGGGCAAGTGCACAGATAACCATTCGTAAGGATTCTATTTATAGATTAACCAGTACTTATTTTATCCTGCAATCTTAAACTAAAAATCTTAACTTCAGAATATTTTGTCCTGTAAATTAAACTGAAAAACTGATATTCATGATGCACTGGCTAATTCCTAAATTGGCCATTTAGAGTGGCTACTTGTTGTCACTCCTCCTTTTTACTATACCCGTAAGGGTATAAGAGAATTTTTTTCAATTTAAGTGACAATCAAAACTGGATTATTTAATTATAATCTGAGTCGCCACTTGGGATAGTTTATTGGTGTCCCAAGTCACCGGTTTAAATCCCGAATCGAGGAAAAGATTGACTCTGTTTTATAGTTCGCGAAACACAAAAATCTGGGTAAGGAATTCTGTTAGCCCGGTGTTGCAGCCAAACGCACGCGATCGTCAAGTAATAAAGTGACTAAAAGTCGGATGTCGATCCCACGAGTACTTGTGATTATCTATTAACTAAATTAGACTATCCTAGTTATCTATACAAGAATCAAATGTAGAAGTATTTGATTCTAAACTAATTAAATAAATAAAAATAATTAATGAACTTTTAACAGAGAGAAAGAGCAGATTTTTATGATATCAATATAATAAAAAGAATCTAGGGTTATGGGCTATCTAACATTCCTATTGTATTCTTCAATTGAATTGGCTAACTAATTTATCTAGTTTATTGGTTGACAGGGTTAATAATGCTCATAAGAATATGTCGAGTTCTTACTCGTCTATTCAATCCTAAATGCAAATGCGATGTATTTTTGTATTTTTACGAATTAAATAAAATTAAACATGCACAGACAAATATAAACAATTAATCAAATGATACAACAATCTACGAATAGAAAAAATTTATTTTTCTTATATTTATTAGAGTAATTCACATAGGAAAAAAACCACGTGCTCATACCTATCGTTTCTACAATAGTTTCGCTGAACCGACTACATTGCTCCCGTAGTCCCTTTCCACTGAGCATTTTTCGAAAGAAAAAAAAAAGATAATTATAGAATCGAAATGCTCTTCAAGAAATTGCCGATGAAAGCTAGATCAAATGAGATGTGTAATGTGCAATGTTCCCCTGACAAAGCATGATGGTTGCATATAAGTAGTAAGATCAATCTTCTTTAAATCAATATAAAAAATAATATCATCAAAATAATATTTTGAAGAAGAAAAAAACTGTTTCACGCCATATTTTAATGTCAGCTTTGTCATTATTTCCCACAAAGCACTTTATTAAAACAATGTTATCACCACATCATAATATAACAAATAATGTGAGAGACGGTGAGTCGGATGTCTACCAAAAATAATTTCTCTACTTTCAAGGTAGGAATAAGGTCTACTAATACTCTATCACATATTCCACTTATGAAATTATAATGAGTCTATTATTGTTATTGTAATGTGACGGACAGTATGACATATAAACAAAAGAGTGAATATGGTCTTCGGTCCACGCAATTTGCAATTATGCAGAATTGCTCAATTGGGTTCGGAAACCCCCAATATTGTCAAAGACATACTCTAATGATCCATCAACCCGGATAACTACTACACTCGTTCTTGTCACCTTGGCCGTTCATAAAATGGGGAATGGACATTGTTGGCCCACTGTCATGGGCACCTGGTAAGGCTCAATTAATATTGTTTATGACTAACTATTTTTCTAAATGGGTCGAAGCTCAAGCGTTCGAGAAAATCCGAGAAAAAGAAGTCATCGATTTTATTTGGGACCACATAATATGCTAGATCGAGATACCGGTCGAGAGCGTGCGTGATTACGGGAAGCAGTTCATCGGTAGCAAGGTAAACAAATTTTTCGAAGACCAGCAGATCAAAAAGATTCGATCCACACCCTACCACCACGGTGGAAATGTACAGGCGGAATCTACAAACAAGAACATACTTCAAAACCTTAAGAAAAGGTTGATCGATGACAAAGGAAAATGGAAGAAAATTCTGCCCGAAGTCTTGTGGACATATAGTACAACCTCGAAATCTAGTACTAGGCTCACCCCATTTTTGTTGGTCTACAGTGCTGAAGTGTTAATACCGGTTGAAGTGGGGGAATCGAGCCTCAGGTTCGGATATGTAACGAAAGAATCAAGGGTGAAGTCAAACACGAGCCTAGGACTATTGGACGAGAGGCACGATGCCGATCTAGCCCAGTTGGCCACCCAAAATCAGCGGATAGTAATCTACTACAACTGAAAAGCCAACCTCCGACACTTCAAGATCAGAGACCTGGTATTAATAAATGTAACACCGCACACCCGGAACCCAAACGAAGGAAAGCTGGAACCAAATTGGGAAGGACCATATCAAGTCATCGAGATTACCGATAAAGGTTCATACAAATTCGAAGCGGGAAACGGTGCACCACTACAGAATAATTGAAATACGACACACTTAAAGGGGTACTACAGCTAAGGTGCGTCCTCATTCACCTTTTTATAATATTGTGAATCGGACTAACACTTGCAGGCAACAACCAAAGAAGAGTGTGACTATTAGGTCTGAAAGCACGCGTTGTACTCTTTTTTCCTGAATTGGTTTTGTCCTGAATGGGTTTTCAACAAGGTTTTTACGAGGCAACAATAAATTTGGTAACTTAGAATTGAAGACCAGTATTTATTCATAGTCAAGTCGCATCAACAATACCCGAGACCTCACAAGACCGACCTCGAATATTGGGGGCCATCACCCTCGATTTGGACTTTTTAGCAAGATAAGAAGGGAACTTTACAATTAAACAATTTAGGCCCGGTGGTTAAGATTTATTGTAAGGTCCAAACGGTCAAATGAACCGTGCCCGCATAGCCCACCGTAGCCATAATCCAAGCTTTGCACGCTTTCAATTATTTACTTTACACATAGAAACGAAAGAAAATTCCCAGCTTGCTATTTCATATTTTTTCCTTTTAAAGCATTGAGCCTAAGGGATGTCCCTATTCGGGGACTATCAATCCCAAGGGATACCCCATCCGAGCCTAAGGGATACTCTTATTCATGGAGTATCGAGCCAAAGGGCCACCCTTATTCGAGCCCAAAAAACTACCCCTACTCGGGGACTGCCATCCGAGACAAGTTCGGGCGGCTCAAGTTATTAAAACTCGGAGGCACAAAACCTATTAAGGCCGAAACACGTCAAAATCAATGAATTGAGCCTTAAAACTCAAGAATTCTTTAAAATTCCATAATTTCCAAACTTTCCAATTTAAGGCCGAAACACGTCAAACGACGTCCGTTTCCAACCAAACTTTACAGGAAGCGCTTAACCAATATATATGACCTGTACGGGCGTCGGAACCAAAATACGAGCCCGATACCAGTACTTTTTAATAAAAAATCATTTTCATTTTCCTTAAACATTTTCAGAAAACAATTTAACAGAAAAATTCTTTTACTGGGGTTCTAGACCTCGGATTTCAATTCCGGACATATGCCCAAGTTCCATATTTTTCTACGGATTTTCTGAAATAGTCAAATCACGGATCCGGGTCCGTTTACCAAAAATGTTGACCAACTTGTCACGACCCGGATTTTCCCCCAACATCGGGATCGTGATGGCGCCTACTCGTGGTAGCTAGGCAAGCCACTATATTCATACTATCCTGTTTTTAACACAATTTTAATTAAATAAATGCGGAATACTTTATCGAAATGGATATAACAAATCACAAAGTGAAAATTATACTGAAATCCTCTACCCAAGACGTGGAGTCACCAACTCACAAACTACTATGGAATACTACACATAAAAGTCTGAAGGAAATATAACATAATTCTGTTTGTCTCGAAACAAAGAGACTACAGCTAATAACATAAATAAAGAAAGAGACGCCGGGCCTGCGGACGTCTGCAAGCTACCTCGGTCTCAAATATGATTAGCTCCCACGCAATCTACTTACTGGCTGCTGCTGCTCCTGATCGTAACCTGGACCTGTGCAAAAACGCACAGAAGTGTAGTATGAGCACAACCGACCCCATGTGCTGGTAAGTGCCTGGCCTATCCCGCGAAGTAGTGACAAGCCTAGGACCAGACACTCACATAAACCCGTGCAATTCAATATATATATGTGTACCACAAAATAACAAGAAATAATCAAGTAATAACACAATAAGAAATATCTTAAAGAATTTAACAACTAACCACAATTAATAATTTCACAAAGAAAACAAAGTATAATGTAAACACGAATAATATCACTTCAAGAAATAACAAGCAATTGCACGGCATCACCCTTCGTGCTTTTACTCTCATCCTCACCAAATAAACAAATAAAGTACACGGCATCACCCTTCGTGCTTTTACTCTCATCCTCACCAAATAAACAAATAAAGTACACGGCATCACCCTTCGTGCTTTTACTCTCATCCTCACATCCATAGTACGGCATGATCCTTCGTACATGGTTCAATAACAGGGCACGGCATGATCCTTCGTGCATAATCAATAAATAAACATGGCACGGCATTAACCTTCGTGCATAAATAAATAAACATGGCACGGCATCACCCTTCGTGCATTATCACTCTTCCTCACCCAAATAACAATTACAGTTAAGGGCAGAGAAAGAAACAACAATTCATAAATCGTCCCATCAAGGGCAATCAATAATTATCTTCACAACAAGTCCCAACAAAGGAGAACAATAACAATTCACATGTAATATATCTCAAAATATCATTTTCCAACGACTCACGGTCATACTAGACGCCAGTGTATGGATGCTCGTCACCACGACCCATACACCGCACTCGATCACATAACACATAACACATAATCCTATTCCCTCAAGCTAGGATAGAACAAACACTTACCTCGAATGCTTACGAACGATTCAATCCGTAGCAATGCCTTTTCCTTTTGAATTTGACTCCAATCCAATCGTATCTATACACAATTGATTTAATATCATCAATTCTACTTAACAAACTAGTTCATATTGCTAAATATGGTTTTTACAACATTCTGCCCGGAATAGTAAAAACCGACCCCGGGCCCACATAATCGAAACTCAAGTTTCGAACCAAAATAATTTTACCCAATCTTCCGTGAGTTCAAATATACAATTTGTTCTTAAGTTCGACTCCAAAACGAGGTCTAAATCGCAAATTCTTTGAAAACCCCAACTATACCCATTTCTCCAATTTTCAACTAATTTATACATGTTTAAGCCTAAAGATTTGATTGATGTTGATGAAAAATGAAGAAAACGAGTTAACAAATACTTACCCAATGAACTTTGATGAAGAAATGCCTCAAAATCGTCTAAAATGCTGTGGAGAAGGGGTTTGAACAGAAATGGGATTTTTATCCCGTTTCTATTCTGTTCTCTGTATTAAATTCACTGGGCGAAATTTTTGTTCTACGCGATCGCATGAATTGGGTCGCGATCGCGGAAGGCAAATATTTAACACTACGCGATCGCGTGGACAATGCTGCGATCGCGTAGAAGAATTTCGCTGGGTGGTTCATTTGTACTACGCGATCGCGTGAAAAGGGTCGCGATCGCGTTGAAGGAAAACGGAAAGCTACGCGATCGCGTGAAGAAGGCTGCGATCGCGTTGGAGAAAGACGTAAAGCTTCGCGATCGCTTGAAGACAGCCGCGATCGCGTTGAGTATCGAGACAAGGCAGTGCGATCGCGTGGACAAGTCCGCGATCGCGTAGGGTAAAATATCTGTGTAAAAATTGCAGAAAATCTGCCAGTTTTCTAAGTCCAAAAACACCCCGAACCACCTCCGAAACACTCCCGAGCCCTCGGGGCTCCAAACCAAATATGTACACTAACTCAAAAACATCATACGAACTTGCTCGCGCGATCAAATCGCTAAAATAACATCAAAATCAATAAATTGAGCCTTAAAGCTCAAGAATTCTTTAAGATTTCATAATTTCCAAACTTTCCAATTTAAGGCCGAAACACGTCAAACGACGTCCGTTTTCAACCAAACTTTACAGGAAGCGCTTAACCAATATATGTGACCTGTACCGGGCGTCGGAACCAAAATACGAGCCCGATACCAGTACTTTTTAATAAAAAATCAGTTTCATTTTCCTTAAACATTTTCAGAAAACAATTTAACAGAAAAATTCTTTTATCGGGGTTCTAGACCTCGGATTTCAATTCCGGACATATGCCCAAGTTCCATATTTTTCTACGGATTTTCTGAAATAGTCAAATCACGGATCCGGGTCCGTTTACCAAAAATGTTGACCAAAGTCAACCATATCAATATTAATATCAAAATTCTTCTACTTTTTCACATATTTCACATATTTCAACATAAATCTTTTCCGGCTTTGTGCCCGGACTGTGCACGCAAATCGAGGCAACTAAAAATGAGGTTTTCAAGACCTCAAAAGCTCGGAATGATTAAATAAACAAGTGATGACCTTTTGGGTCGTCACAATCTCCACCTCTAAAACAACCGTTCGTCCTCGAACGGACAAAAGAAAGAAGTACCTGAGTCAGGAAACAAATGTGGGTAGCGGCTCCGCATATCAGACTCTGACTCCCAGGTCGATGCCTCAGGAGGCTGACCTCTCCACTGAACACGCACAGAAGGATAACTCTTCGACCTCAATCGTCGAACCTGCCGGTCTAGAATGGCCACCGGCTCCTCCTCGTAGGATAAATCATTGTCCAATTGGACAGTACTGAAGTCTAACACATGTGTGGGATCGCCGTGGTATCTCCGAAGCATAGATACATGAAAAACTGGATGCACGGCTGATAAGCTAGGCGGCAAAGCTAATCCGTAAGCCACCCCTCCCACTCTGTCTAGAATCTCAAATGGACCAATATACCTAGGGCTGAGCTTGCCCTTCTTCCCAAACCTCATCACGCCCTTCATAGGCGACACTCGGAGCAATACTCGTTCACCAACCATGAAATCTACATCTCGAACCTTACGATCCGCATAAGTCTTCTGCTTGGACTGAGCTGAACGCAATCTCTCTTGAATAGTCTTGACCTTATCCAAGGCCTCCTGAACTAAGTCTGTACCCAACAACCGAGCCTCTCCCGGTTCAAACCATCCAACTGGTGATCGACATCGCCTACCATACAACGCCTCATAAGGAGCCATCTGGATGCTAGATTGGTAACTGTTATTGTAGGCGAACTCTGCTAATGGCAGAAACTGGTCCCACGAACCTCCGAAATCAATAACACAGGCTCGAAGCATGTCCTCAAGAATCTGAATAGTCCTCTCGGATTGGCCATCCGTCTGAGGATGAAATGCTGTACTCAACTGAACCTGGGTGCCTAACTCCTGCTGAACCGCTCTCCAGAACCGCGAGGTAAACTGCGTACCCCGATCAGAGATAATAGATACCGGCACCCCATGGAGACGAACAATCTCCCTAATGTAAACCTCCGCTAACCTCTCCGACGAGTAGGAGACAGATACTGGAATAAAGTGTGCCGACTTGGTCAACCTATCAACAATGACCCAAATAGCATCAAATTTCCTCCGAGTCAAAGGAAGTCCAGTAACGAAGTCCATAGTGATCCGCTCCCATTTCCACTCGGGAATTTCAATCCTCCGGAATACACCACCAGGTCTCTGGTGCTCATATTTCACCTGCTGACAATTTAGACACCGAGCGACATACGCAACGATATCTTTCTTCATTCTGCGCCACCAATAGTGTTGCCGTAAGTCCTGGTACATCTTCGCGGCGCCCGGGTGAATAGAATACCGCGAACTGTGGGCCTCTGCTAAGATCAACTCTCGAATTCCTTCGACATTGGGCACACAAACTCGACCCTGCAATTTCAATACCCCATCATCATCTAGGTTTGCCTGTGTGGCACCTCCCCGCTGTATTGTATCTCTCAACTCACGCAAATGAGGATCATCAAATTGCCTCTCACGGATGCGCTCTAATAATGAAGAACGAGCGACCGTGCAGGCTAACACCCTGCTAGGCTCAGAAATGTCTAATCTCACGAACCGGTTGGCTAAGGCCTGAACATCTAGAGCTAATGGTCTCTGATTGACCGGAATATATGCAAGACTACCCATGCTGGCATACTTTCTACTCAATGCATCGGCCACCACATTGGCCTTACCCGGGTGATATAATATAGTAACATCATAGTCTTTTAGCAACTCTAACCATCTCCGCTGTCGTAGATTCAACTCCTTCTGTTTGAACAAGTACTGTAAGCTTTTGTGATCAGTGTACACCTCACATGTCACACCATATAGATAATGCCTCCGGATCTTTAAGGCATGAACCACTGCTGCTAACTCAAGATCATGAACTGGATAATTCTTCTCATGTATCTTTAACTGCCTCGAAGCATAAGCGATAACCTTACCATCCTGCATCAATACCGCTCCAAGCCCTGTACGAGATGCGTCACAATAAACTGTATAAGGCCCTGCACCCGTAGGTAGTACCAACACCGGTGCGGTGGTCAAGGCTGTCTTGAGCTTCTGAAAGCTCGCCTCACACTCCTCCGACCACCGAAACTGGACACCCTTCTGGGTCAACCTGGTCATCGGGGCTGCAATAGAAGAGAACCCCTCTACAAATCGACGGTAGTAACCTGTTAACCCCAAGAAACTCCGGATCTCGGTCACTGAAGCTGGTCGAGGCCAATTCTGGACTGCCACAATCTTCTTTGGGTCCACCTGAATACCCTCCACCGATACGATATGACCCAAAAATACCATTGAACTCAACCAGGACCCACATTTTGAAAATTTGGCATATAGTCGATTATCCTTCAGAGTCTGAAGAACCACTCTGAGGTGCTGCTCGTGCTCCTCCTGGCTGCGAGAGTATACCAGGATTTCATCTATAAAGACTATCACGAACAGATCTAAATAATGCCTGAACACTCGATTCATCAACTCCATGAATGTTGCTGGAGCATTGGTCAACCAGAAAGACATGACCAAGAACTCATAATGCCCATATCTAGAGCGAAAGGCTGTCTTAGGAATGTCAGCCGCCCTGATCTTCAGCTGATGGTAGCCTGACCTCAAGTCTATCTTAGAGAATACCCTCGCTCCCTGGAGCTGGTCAAACAAATCATCAATCCTCGGCAGTGGGTATTTATTTTTGATAGTCACCTTGTTTAACTGCCGGTAATCAATACACATCCGCATCGAGCCATCCTTCTTCTTTACAAATAATACAGGTGCCCCCCAGGGGGAAACACTGGGCCTGATAAAACCCTTCTCAAGAAGGTCCTGCAACTGATCCTTCAACTCCTTTAACTCCGGCGGGGCCATACGATAGGGTGGAATAGAGATGGGCTGAGTGCCCGGTGCCAAATCAATACAGAAGTCAATATCCCTGTCGGGTGGCATGCCCGGCAGGTCTGAAGGAAAAACCTCAGGAAACTCCCGTGCAATAGGGACTGAATCAATGGAAGGAACTTCTGCACTGGAATCACGAACATAAGCCAAATAAGCTAAACACCCCTTCTCGACCATACGTCGAGCCTTAACATAAGAAATAACAGTGCGAACAGAGTGGCTTGAGGTACCCTTCCACTCTAATCGGGGTGATTCTGGCAAGGCTAAGGTGACGGTCTTAGCATGACAATCAAGAATAGCATGGTATGGGGACAACCAGGTCCATCCCCAATATGACATCAAAATCTACCATATCCAAGAGCAACAGATCAACACGGGTCTCAAGGCCCCCAAATATAACTACGCACGAACGATGCACCCGATCGACTACAATAGAGTCACCCATTGGCGTAGCCACATAAACTGGAATATCCAGAGCATAGCTGGGCACGACTAAATACGGTGCGAAGTAGGAAGACACATAGGAATAGGTAGATCCGGGGTCAAATAATACCGAAGCACCTCCGTCACACACAAGAATAGTACCCGTAATCACGGCATCCGATGCCTCTGCCTCCGGCCCCGGCCGGTAAAGCATAGAATCGGGGATCCGCACCTCCCTCCGAGCCGCGTCTCTAGGACGACCATCAACCGGTCGACCTCTACCTCTCGCCGGACCGGTCTCCACCTCTACGGTCTCGACCTCCACCTCTATAATCCCTACCCCCGCCTCGGGCTGGCTGGGCAGGCTGAGGGTCAGCCGGGGCCCGAATCATAGGACGAGGACCTCGCTCCTGAGAGTTGCCCGCTGCTATAGGGCAATTCCTCTGATAAAATGACCCGGGTCGCCACAACCGTAGCAACTCTTGGGCTGATAGGGCTGCCGGCCCCGACGACTCGAATGGCCTCCACGAACGCTCCGAAGAGGCCGAGCACTAATAGGAGACCGGTCCGAATAATACCCCGAGAACTACGATCACCTGGTCCACCCTGTGAAGCTCGAAGGGCGGAATGAAAAGGCTCGGAGGACTGGCCTCTATCAAAGGATTCTCTGCTACCGGAGGAAGAACCACCAAATCTACCCCTGTATGACGAGGCCTCTTATCCGAAGAATAACCGCCTCCCCTAGCAAGAGCCATCTCAACTCGCGTCGTCGCATTGGCCGCCTCCCGAAATGATATGTCACTCCCCACGCCCATAGCCATCTGGAGTCTAATCGGCTGATTAAGCCCATCTATAAATCCGCGGACCCTCTCCCGCTCCGTGGGAAGTATCACCACTGCATGACGAGCCAAGTCAATAAATCTCGTCTTATACTGTGTAACTGTCATAGTGCCCTGATGGAGGCGCTCAAACTGCCTCCGAAGTAAATCCCGCTGAGTAGCAGGGAGAAACTTCTCCATAAATAGTTCCGCAAACTGGTCCCATGATAGAGCTGGGGACCCTGCTGGTCGAGTCAGGGCAATAATCTCTCCACCAAGTCTTGGCGGATCCTGCAAGTCTGAAGGTACAGAAATCAACTCCGTTTGTCTCCACGATCCCCATAGTCTTGAGAATCTCATGACAACTGAATAAAAAGTCCTGAGGATCCTCTGATGCGGCTCCACTGAATGTAGTGGTAAATAGCTTGGAGAACCGATCAAGCCTCCATAACGAATCGAAAGTCATGGCCGCTCCATCGCCGGCATAAGCTGTGGTACCTGACTGAGTGGCCACAGCTGGCTGGATTACTGGTGCTTGACGCTGAGGAGCTACTGGCTCCGGAGTATGAGCAATAGGAGTCTGGGCCCCTCCTCCAGCCTGAGAAGTGCCTGGGGCAACTGATAATAAACCCGCTCTGGCAATGCTGTCCATGAATCCTGCTATTCTGACCAAAGCATCCCGGAGATCCGGGGAAATCAAAGCCTCTCCTGGGACCTGAGCTGGGCCCGCTGGAGCTGCTGGAACCGGAACCTCCTCATCAATCTCAATATGAGGCTCCACCTCTGGAGTAGCTGCCTGGGGCTGAGCTCTACCCCTACCACGGCCTCTAGTACGGCCTCGGCCCCTGCCCCTCACAGGAGCTGTCTGGGGCTCAGGCTGCTGGTCAGCGGACGAAGAAGTGCGTGTCCTTACCATCTGCGAAAGGACAGAATAGAAATTCAATCAGTAATTGAGGAACAAGTCGCACGACAAGAAAGAACAAATGAGAGACTTTTTCCTAACTCAATAGACTCTGGAGGACAAGTACGGACGTCTCCGTACCTACCTCTCAAACTCTACTAAGCTTGTTCGTGAGTGGTGAGACCTATGTAACCTAGAGCTTTGATACCAACTTGTCACGACCCGAATTTTCCCCCAACATCGGGATCGTGATGGCGCCTACTCGTGGTAGCTAGGCAAGCCACTATATTCATACTATCCTGTTTTTAACACAATTTTAATTAAATAAATGCGGAATACTTTATCGAAATGGATATAACAAATCACAAAGTGAAAATTATACTGAAATCCTCTACCCAAGACGTGGAGTCACCAACTCACAAACTACTATGGAATACTACACATAAAAGTCTGAAGGAAATATAACATAATTCTGTTTGTCTCGAAACAAAGAGACTACAGCTAATAACATAAATAAAGAAAGAGACGCCGGGCCTGCGGACGTCTGCAAGTTACCTCGGTCTCAAATATGATTAGCTCCCACGCAATCTACTTACTGCTGCTGCTGCTCCTGATCGTAACCTGGACCTGTGCAAAAACGCACAGAAGTGTAGCATCAGCACAACCGACCCCATGTGTTGGTAAGTGCCTGGCCTATCCCGGCGAAGTAGTGACAAGCCTAGGACCAGACACTCACATAAACCTGTGCAATTCAATATATATATGTGTACCACAAAATAACAAGAAATAATCAAGTAATAATGCAATAAGAAATATCTTAAAGAATTTAACAACTAACCACAGTTAATAATTTCACAAAGAAAACAAAGTATAATGTAAACACGAATAATATCACTTCAAGAAATAACAAGCAATTGCACGGCATCACCCTTCGTGCTTTTACTCTCATCCTCACCAAATAAACAAATAAAGTACACGGCATCACCCTTCGTGCTTTTACTCTCATCCTCATCAAATAAACAAATAAAGTACACGGCATCACCCTTCGTGCTTTTACTCTCATCCTCACATCCATAGTACGGCATGATCCTTCGTACATGGTTCAATAACAGGGCACGTCATGATCCTTCGTGCATAATCAATAAAACATGGCACGGCATTAAGCTTCGTGCATAAATAAATAAACATGGCACGGCATCACCCTTCGTGCATTATCACTCTTCCTCACCCAAATAACAATCACAGTTAAGGGCAGAGAAAGAAACAACAATTCATAAATCGTCCCATCAAGGGCAATCAATAATTATCTTCACAACAAGTCCCAACAAGGGAGAACAATAACGATTCACATGTAATATATCTCAAAATATCATTTTCCAACGACTCACGGTCATACTAGACGCCGGTGTATGGATGCTCGTCACCACAGACCCATACACCGCACTCGATCACATAACACATAACACATAATCCTATTCCCTCAAGCTAGGATAGAACAAACACTTACCTCGAATGCTTACGAACGATTCAATCCGTAGCAATGCCTTTTCCTTTTGAATTTGACTCCAATCCAATCGTATCTATACACAATTGATTTAATATCATCAATTCTACTTAACAAACTAGTTCATATTGCTAAATATGGTTTTTACAACATTCATCCCGGAATAGTAAAAATCGACCCCGGGCCCACATAATCGAAACTCAAGTTTCGAACCAAAATAATTTTACCCAATCTTCCGTGAGTTCAAATATACAATTTGTTCTTAAGTTCGACTCCAAAACGAGGTCTAAATCGCAAATTCTTTGAAAACCCCAACTATACCCATTTCTCCAATTTTCAACTAATTTATACATGTTTAAGCCTAAAGATTTGATTGATGTTGATGAAAAATGAAGAAAACGAGTTAACAATACTTACCCAATGAACTTTGATGAAGAAATGCCTCAAAATCGTCTAAAATGCTGTGGAGAAGGGGTTTGAACAGAAATGGGATTTTTATCTCGTTTCTGTTCTGTTCTCTGTATTAAATTCACTGGGCGAAATTTTTGTTCTACGCGATCGCATGAATTGGGTCGCGATCGCGGAAGGCAAATATTTAACACTACGCGATCGCGTGGACAATGCTGCGATCGCGTAGAAGAATTTCGCTGGGTGGTTCATTTGTACTACGCGATCGCGTGGAAAGGGTCGCGATCGCGTTGAAGGAAAACGGAAAGCTACGCGATCGCGTGAAGAAGGCTGCGATCGCGTTGGAGAAAGACGTAAAGCTTCGCGATCGCTTGAAGACAGCCGCGATCGCGTTGAGTATCGAGACAAGGCAGTGCGATCGCGTGGACAAGTCCGCGATCGCGTAGGGTAAAATATCTGTGTAAAAATTGCAGAAAATCTGCCAGTTTTCTAAGTCCAAAAACACCCCGAACCACCTCCGAAACACTTCCGAGCCCTCGGGGCTCCAAACCAAATATGTACACTAACTCAAAAACATCATACGAACTTGCTCGCGCGATCAAATCGCTAAAATAACATCAAAATCAATAAATTGAGCCTTAAAGCTCAAGAATTCTTTAAGATTTCATAATTTCCAAACTTTCCAATTTAAGGCCGAAACACGTCAAACGACATCCGTTTTCAACCAAACTTTACAGGAAGCGCTTAACCAATATATGTGACCTGTACCGGGCGTCGGAACCAAAATACGAGCCCGATACCAGTACTTTTTAATAAAAAATCAGTTTCATTTTCCTTAAACATTTTCAGAAAACAATTTAACAGAAAAATTCTTTTACTGGGGTTCTAGACCTCGGATTTAAATTTCGGACATATGCCCAAGTTCCATATTTTTCTACGGATTTTCTGAAATAGTCAAATCACGGATCCGGGTCCGTTTACCAAAAATGTTGACCAAAGTCAACCATATCAATATTAATATCAAAATTCTTCTACTTTTTCACATATTTCACATATTTCAACATAAATCTTTTCCGGCTTTGTGCCCGGACTGTGCACGCAAATCGAGGCAACTAAAAATGAGGTTTTCAAGACCTCAAAAGCTCGGAATGATTAAATAAACAAGTGATGACCTTTTGGGTCGTCACAATCTCCACCTCTAAAACAACCGTTCGTCCTCGAACGGACAAAAGAAAGAAGTACCTGAGTCAGGAAACAAATGTGGGTAGCGGCTCCGCATATCAGACTCGGACTCCCAGGTCGATGCCTCAGGAGGCTGACCTCTCCACCGAACACGCACAGAAGGATAACTCTTCGACCTCAACTGTCGAACCTGCCGGTCTAGAATGGCTACCGGCTCCTCCTCGTAAGATAGATCATTGTCCAATTGGACGGTACTGAAGTCTAACACATGTGTGGGATCGCCGTGGTATCTCCGAAGCATAGATACATGAAAAACTGGATGCACGGCTGATAAGCTAGGCGGCAAAGCTAATCTGTAAGCCACCCCTCCCACTCTGTCTAGAATCTCAAATGGACCAATATACCTAGGGCCGAGCTTGCCCTTCTTCCCAAACCTCATCACGCCCTTCATAGGCGACACCCGGAGCAATACTCGTTCACCAACCATGAAATCTACATCTCGAACCTTACGATCTGCATAAGTCTTCTGCCTGGACTGAGCTGAACGCAATCTCTCTTGAATAGTCTTGACCTTATCTAAGGCCTCCTGAACTAGATCTGTACCCAACAACCGAGCCTCTCCCGGTTCAAACCATCCAACTGGTGATCGACATCGCCTACCATATAACGCCTCATAAGGAGCCATCTGGATGCTAGATTGGTAACTGTTATTGTAGGCGAACTCTGCTAATGGCAGAAACTGGTCCCACGAACCTCCGAAATCAATAACACAGGCTCGAAGCATGTCCTCTAGAATCTGAATAGTCCTCTCGGACTGGCCATCTGTCCGAGGATGAAAAGCTGTACTCAGCTGAACCTGGGTGCCTAACTCCTGCCGAACCGCTCTCCAGAACCGCGAGGTAAACTGCGTACCCCGATCAGAAATAATAGATACTGGCACCCTATGAAGACGAACAATCTCCCTAATGTAAATCTCCACTAACCTCTCCGACGAGTAGGAGACAGATATCGGAATAAAGTGTGCTGACTTGGTCAGCCTATCAACAATGACCCAAATAGCATCAAATTTCCTCCGAGTCAAAGGAAGTCCAGTAACGAAGTCCATAGTGATCCGCTCCCATTTCCACTCGGGAATCTCAATCCTCTGGAATACACCACCAGGTCTCTGGTGATGAATTTAAATAAGAAACAACCATCCTCCCTCCAACTTCATCTTCTTCTTCCAAACCAACATACCTCGTTATCATTATCTGCCATAGCAATGTATGGAATACTTGGTATTTCTGCTTGCATTTCACCCTTTTGATTTCAAATCATTTCCCTAAAATGGAGATGTCACGACCCGGATTTTCCCCCAACATCGGGATCGTGATGGCGCCTACTCGCTGTACTGTATCTCTCAACTCACGCAAATGAGGATCATCAAATTGCCTCTCACGGATGCGCTCTAATAATGAAGAACGAGCGACCGTGCAGGCTAACACCCTGCTAGGCTCGGAAATGTCTAATCTCACGAACCGGTTGGCTAAGGCCTGGACATCTAAAGCTAATGGTCTCTGATTGACCGGAATATATGCAAGACTACCCATGCTGGCATACTTTCTACTCAATGCATCGGCCACCACATTGGCCTTACCTGGGTGATATAATATAGTAACATCATAGTCTTTTAGCAACTCTAACCATCTCCGCTGTCGTAGATTCAACTCCTTCTGTTTGAACAAGTACTGTAGGCTTTTGTGATCGGTGTACACCTCACATGTCACACCATATAGATAATGCCTCCAAATCTTTAAGGCATGAACCACTCCTGCTAACTCAAGATCATGAACTGGATAATTCTTCTCATGTATCTTTAACTGCGCCTCGAAGCATAAGCGATAACCTTACCATCCCGCATCAATACCGCTCCAAGCCCCGTACGAGATGCGTCACAATAAACCGTATAAGGCCCGTACCCGTAGGTAGTACCAACACCGGTGCGGTGGTCGAGGCCGTCTCGAGCTTCGAAAGCTCGCCTCACACCTCCTCGACCACCGAAACCGGACACCCTTCGGGTCAACCCGGTCATCGGGGCCGCAATAAGAAAACCCCTCTACAAAACGACGGTAGTAACCTGGCTAATCCCAAGAAACTCCGTATCTCGGTCACTGAAGCTGGTCGAGGCCAATTCTGGACCGCCTCAATCTTCTTTGGGTCTACCCGAATACCCTCCACAGATACAATGTGACCCAGAAATGCTACCGAACTCAACCAGGACCCACATTTTGAAAATTTGGCATATAGTCGATTATCCTTCAGAGTCTGAAGAACCACTCTCTGAGGTGCTGCTCGTGCTCTTCCTGGCTGCGGGAGTATACCGGGATGTCATCTATGAAGACTATCACGAACGGATCTAAGTAAGGCTTGAATACCCGATTCATCAACTCCATGAATGCTGTCGGGGCATTGGTCAACCCGAAGGACATGACCAAGAACTCATAATGCCCATATCTAGAGCGAAAGGTCGTCTTAGGAATGTCAGCCGCCCTGATCTTCAGCTGATGGTAGCCTGACCTCAAGTCTATCTTAGAGAACACCCTCGCTCCCTGGAGTTGGTCAAACAAATCATCAATCCTCGGCAGTGGGTATTTATTTTTGATAGTCACCTTGTTTAACTGCCGGTAATCAATACACATCCGCATCGAGCCATCCTTCTTCTTTACAAATAATATAGGTGCCCCCCAGGGGGAAACACTGGGCCTGATAAAACCCTTCTCAAGAAGGTCCTGCAACTGATCCTTCAACTCCTTTAACTCCGGCGGGGCCATACGATAGGGTGGAATAGAGATGGGCTGAGTGCCCGGTGCCAAATCAATACAGAAGTCAATATCCCTGTCGGGTGGCATGCCCGGCAGGTCTGAAGGAAAAACCTCAGGAAACTCCCGTGTAATAGGGACTGAATCAATGGAAGGAACTTCTGCACTGGAATCACGAACATAAGCCAAATAAGCTAAACACCCCTTCTCGACCATACGTCGAGCCTTAACATAAGAAATAACAGTGCGAACAGAGTGGCTTGAGGTACCCTTCCACTCTAATCGGGGTGATTCTGGCAAGGCTAAGGTGACGGTCTTAGCATGACAATCAAGAATAGCATGGTATGGGGACAACCAGTCCATCCCCAATATGACATCAAAATCTACCATATCCAAGAGCAACAGATCAACACGGGTCTCAAGGCCCCCAAATATAACTACGCACGAACGATGCACCCGATCGACTACAATAGAGTCACCCATTGGCGTAGCCACATAAACTGGAATATCCAGAGCATAGCTGGGCACAGCCAAATACGGTGCGTAGTAGGAAGACACATAGGAATATGTAGATCCAGGGTCAAATAATACTGAAGCACCTCTGCCACACACAAGAATAGTACCTGTAATCACAGCATCTGATGCCTCTGCCTCTGGCCTGGCTGGTAAAGCATAGAATCGGGGATCTGCACCTCCCCTCTGAGCTGCGTCTCTAGGACGACCATCAACTGGCTGACCTCTACCTCTCGCTGGACGGTCTCCACCTCTACGGTCTCGACCTCCACCTCTATAATCCCTACCCCCGTCTCTGGCTGGCTGGGCAGGCTGAGGGTCAGCTGGGGCCTGAATCATAGGACGAGGACCTCGCTGCTGAGAGTTGCCCGCTGCTATAGGGCAATTCCTGATAAAATGACCTGGGTCGCCACAACCGTAGCAACTCTTAGACTGATAGGGCTGCTGGCCCTGACGACCTGAATGGCCTCCACGAACGCTCTGAAGAGGCTGAGCACTAATAGGAGACTGGTCTGAATAATACCCCGAGAACCACGATCACCTGATCCACCCTGTGAAGCCTGAAGGGCGGAATGAAAAGGCCTGGAAGACTGGCCTCTATCAAAGGATTCTCTGCTACCAGAGGAAGAACCACCAAATCTACCTGTATGACGAGGCCTCTTATCCGAAGAATAACCGCCTCCCCTAGCAAGAGCCATCTCAACTCTGCGTGCTGCATTGGCTGCCTCCTGAAATGATATGTCACTCCCCACGCCCATAGCCATCTGGAGTCTAATCGGCTGATTGAGCCCATCTATAAATCTGCGGACCCTCTCCCGCTCCGTGGGAAGTATCACCACTGCATGACGAGCCAAGTCAATAAATCTCGTCTCATACCGTGTAACTGTCATAGTGCCCTGATGGAGGCGCTCAAACTGCCTCCGAAGTAAATCCCGCTGAGTAGCAGGGAGAAACTTCTCCATAAATAGTTCCGCAAACCGGTCCCATGATAGAGCTGGGGACCCTGCTGGTCCAGTCAGGCAATAATCTCTCCACCAAGTCTTGGCGGATCCTGCAAGTCTGAAGGTACCGAAATCAACTCCGTTTGTCTCCACGATCCCCATAGTCTTGAGAATCTCATGGCAACTGAATAAAAAGTCCTGAGGATCCTCTGATGCGGCTCCACTGAATGTAGTGGTAAATAGCTTGGAGAACCGATCAAGCCTCCATAACGAATCGAAAGTCATGGCCGCTCCATCGCCGGCATAAGCTGTGGTACCTGACTGAGTGGCCACAGCTGGCTGAATTACTGGTGCCTGAGGCTGAGGAGCTACTGGCTCCGGAGTATGAGCAATAGGAGTCTGGGCCCCTCCTCCAGCCTGAGAAGTAGGTGGGGCAACTGATAATAGACCCGCTCTGGCAATGCTATCCATAAATCCCGCTATTCCGACCAAAGCATCCCGGAGATCCGGGGTAATCAAAGCCTCTCCTGGGACCTGAGCTGGGCCCACTGGAGCTGCTGGAACCGGAACCTCCTCATCAATCTCAATATGAGGCTCCACCTCTCGGGTAGCTGCCTGGGGCTGAGCTCTACCCCTACCACGGCCTCTGATACGGCCTCGACCCCTGCCCCTCACAGGAGCTGTCTGGGGCTCAGGCTGCTGGTCGGCGGACGAAGAAGTGCGTGTCCTTACCATCTGCGAAAGGACAGAATAGAAATTCAATCAGGTAATTGAGGAACAAGTCGCACGACAAGAAAGAACAAATGAGAGACTTTTTCCTAACTCAATAGACTCTGGAGGACAAGTACGGACGTCTCCGTACCTACCTCTCAAACTCTACTAAGCTTGTTCGTGAGTGGTGAGACCTATGTAACCTAGAGCTTTGATACCAACTTGTCACGACCCGGATTTTCCCCCAACATCGGGATCGTGATGGCGCCTACTCGTGGTAGCTAGGCAAGCCACTATATTCATACTATCCTGCGTTTTTAACACAATTTTAATTAAATAAATGCGGAATACTTTATCGAAATGGATATAACAAATCACAAAGTGAAAATTATACCGAAATCCTCTACCCAAGACGTGGAGTCACCAACTCACAAACTACTATGGAATACTACACATAAAAGTCTGAAGGAAATATAACATAATACTGTTTGTCTCGGAACAACGAGACTACATCTATTAACATAAATAAAGAAAGAGACGCCGGGCCTGCGGACGTCTGCAAGCTACCTCGGTCTCAAATATGATTAGCTCCCACGCAATCTACTTACTGCTGCTGCTGCTCCTGATCGTAACCTGGACCTGTGCAAAAACGCACAGAAATGTAGCATCAGCACAACCGACCCCATGTGCTGGTAAGTGCCTGGCCTATCCCGGCGAAGTAGTGACAAGCCTAGGACCAGACACTCACATAAACCTGTGCAATTCAATATATATATGTGTACCACAAAATAACAAGAAATAATCAAGTAATAACACAATAAGAAATATCTTAAAGAATTTAACAACTAACCACAATTAATAATTTCACAAAGAAAACAAAGTATAATGTAAACACGAATAATATCACTTCAAGAAATAACAAGCAATTGCACGGCATCACCCTTCGTGCTTTTACTCTCATCCTCACCAAATAAACAAATAAAGTACACGGCATCACCCTTCGTGCTTTTACTCTCATCCTCACCAAATAAACAAATAAAGTACACGGCATCACCCTTCGTGCTTTTACTCTCATCCTCACATCCATAGTACGGCATGATCCTTCGTACATGGTTCAATAACAGAGGGCACGGCATGATCCTTCGTGCATAATCAATAAATAAACATGGCACGGCATTAACCTTCGTGCATAAATAAATAAACATGGCACGGCATCACCCTTCGTGCATTATCACTCTTCCTCACCCAAATAACAATTACAGTTAAGGGCAGAGAAAGAAACAACAATTCATAAATCGTCCCATCAAGGGCAATCAATAATTATCTTCACAACAAGTCCCAACAAGGGAGAACAATAACAATTCACATGTAATATATCTCAAAATATCATTTTCCAACGACTCACGGTCATACTAGACGCCAGTGTATGGATGCTCGTCACCACAACCCATACACCGCACTCGATCACATAACACATAACACATAATCCTATTCCCTCAAGCTAGGATAGAACAAACACTTACCTCGAATGCTTACGAACGATTCAATCCGTAGCAATGCCTTTTCCTTTTGAATTTGACTCCAATCCAATCGTATCTATACACAATTGATTTAATATCATCAATTCTACTTAACAAACTAGTTCATATTGCTAAATATGGTTTTTACAACATTCTGCCCGGAATAGTAAAAACCGACCCCGGGCCCACATAATCGAAACTCAAGTTTCGAACCAAAATAATTTTACCCAATCTTCCGTGAGTTCAAATATACAATTTGTTCTTAAGTTCGACTCCAAAACGAGGTCTAAATCGCAAATTCTTTGAAAACCCCAACTATACCCATTTCTCCAATTTTCAACTAATTTATACATGTTTAAGCCTAAAGATTTGATTGATGTTGATGAAAAATGAAGAAAACGAGTTAACAAATACTTACCCAATGAACTTTGATGAAGAAATGCCTCAAAATCGTCTAAAATGCTGTGGAGAAGGGGTTTGAACAGAAATGGGATTTTTATCCCGTTTCTGTTCTGTTCTCTGTATTAAATTCACTGGGCGAAATTTTTGTTCTACGCGATCGCATGAATTGGGTCGCGATCGCGGAAGGCAAATATTTAACACTACGCGATCGCGTGGACAATGCTGCGATCGCGTAGAAGAATTTCGCTGGGTGGTTCATTTGTACTACGCGATCGCGTGAAAAGGGTCGCGATCGCGTTGAAGGAAAACGGAAAGCTACGCGATCGCGTGAAGAAGGCTGCAATCGCGTTGGAGAAAGACGTAAAGCTTCGCGATCGCTTGAAGACAGCCGCGATCGCGTTGAGTATCGAGACAAGGCAGTGCGATCGCGTGGACAAGTCCGCGATCGCGTAGGGTAAAATATCTGTGTAAAAATTGCAGAAAATCTGCTGGTTTTCTAAGTCCAAAAACACCCCGAACCACCTCCGAAACACTCCCGAGCCCTCGGGGCTCCAAACCAAATATGTACACTAACTCAAAAACATCATACGAACTTGCTCGCGCGATCAAATCGCTAAAATAACATCAAAATCAATAAATTGAGCCTTAAAGCTCAAGAATTCTTTAAGATTTCATAATTTCCAAACTTTCCAATTTAAGGCCGAAACACGTCAAACGACGTCCGTTTTCAACCAAACTTTACAGGAAGCGCTTAACCAATATATGTGACTTGTACCGGGCGTCGGAACCAAAATACGAGCCCGATACCAGTACTTTTTAATAAAAATTCAGTTTCATTTTCCTTAAACATTTTCGGAAAACAATTTAACAGAAAAATTCTTTTACTGGGGTTCTAGACCTCGGATTTCAATTCCGGACATATGCCCAAGTTCCATATTTTTCTACGGATTTTCTGAAATAGTCAAATCACGGATCCGGGTCCGTTTACCAAAAATGTTGACCAAAGTCAACCATATCAATATTAATATCAAAATTCTTCTACTTTTTCACATATTTCACATATTTCAACATAAATCTTTTCCAGCTTTGTGCCCGGATTGTGCACGCAAATCGAGGCAACTATAAATGAGGTTTTCAAGACCTCAAAAGCTCGGAATGATTAAATAAACAAGTGATGACCTTTTGGGTCGTCACACTCTAATGATCCATCAACCCGGATAACTACTACACTCGTTCTTATCACCTTGGCCGTTCATAAAATGGGGAATGGACATTGTTGGCCCACTGTCATGGGCACCTGGTAAGGCTCAATTAATATTGTTTATGACTAACTATTTTTCTAAATGGGTCGAAGCTCAAGCGTTCGAGAAAATCCGAGAAAAAGAAGTCATCGATTTTATTTGGGACCACATAATATGCTAGATCGAGATACCGGTCGAGAGCGTGCGTGATTACGGGAAGCAGTTCATCGGTAGCAAGGTAAACAAATTTTTCGAAGACCAGCAGATCAAAAAGATTCGATCCACACCCTACCACCACGGTGGAAATGTACAGGCGGAATCTACAAACAAGAACATACTTCAAAACCTTAAGAAAAGGTTGATCGATGACAAAGGAAAATGGAAGAAAATTCTGCCCGAAGTCTTGTGGACATATAGTACAACCTCGAAATCTAGTACTAGGCTCACCCCATTTTTGTTGGTCTACAGTGCTGAAGTGTTAATACCGGTTGAAGTGGGGGAATCGAGCCTCAGGTTCGGATATGTAACGAAAGAATCAAGGGTGAAGTCAAACACGAGCCTAGGACTATTGGACGAGAGGCACGATGCCGATCTAGCCCAGTTGGCCACCCAAAATCAGCGGATAGTAATCTACTACAACTGAAAAGCCAACCTCCGACACTTCAAGATCAGAGACCTGGTATTAATAAATGTAACACCGCACACCCGGAACCCAAACGAAGGAAAGCTGGAACCAAATTGGGAAGGACCATATCAAGTCATCGAGATTACCGATAAAGGTTCATACAAATTCGAAGCGGGAAACGGTGCACCACTACAGAATAATTGAAATACGACACACTTAAAGGGGTACTACAGCTAAGGTGCGTCCTCATTCACCTTTTTATAATATTGTGAATCGGACTAACACTTGCAGGCAACAACCAAAGAAGAGTGTGACTATTAGGTCTGAAAGCACGCGTTGTACTCTTTTTTCCTGAATTGGTTTTGTTCTGAATGGGTTTTCAACAAGGTTTTTACGAGGCAACAATAAATTTGGTAACTTAGAATTGAAGACCAGTATTTATTCATAGTCAAGTCGCATCAACAATACCCGAGACCTCACAAGACCGACCTCGAATATTGGGGGCCATCACCCTCGATTTGGACTTTTTAGCAAGATAAGAAGGGAACTTTACAATTAAACAATTTAGGCCCGGTGGTTAAGATTTATTGTAAGGTCCAAACGGTCAAATGAACCGTGCCCGCATAGCCCACCGTAGCCATAATCCAAGCTTTGCACGCTTTCAATTATTTACTTTACACATAGAAACGAAAGAAAATTCCCAGCTTGCTATTTCATATTTTTGCCTTTTAAAGCATTGAGCCTAAGGGATGTCCCTATTCGGGGACTATCAATCCCAAGGGATACCCCATCCGAGCCTAAGGGATACTCTTATTCATGGAGTATCGAGCCAAAGGGCCACCCTTATTCGAGCCCAAAAAACTACCCCTACTCGGGGACTGCCATCCGAGACAAGTTCGGGCGGCTCAAGTTATTAAAACTCGGAGGCACAAAACCTATTAAGGCCGAAACACGTCAAAATCAATGAATTGAGCCTTAAAACTCAAGAATTCTTTAAAATTCCATAATTTCCAAACTTTCCAATTTAAGGCCGAAACACGTCAAACGACGTCCGTTTTCAACCAAACTTTACAGGAAGCGCTTAACCAATATATATGACTCGTACCGGGCGTCGGAACCAAAATACGAGCCCGATACCAGTACTTTTTAATCAAAATTCAGTTTCATTTTCCTTAAACATTTTCAGAAAACAATTTAACAGAAAAATTCTTTTACCGGGGTTCTAGACCTCGGATTTCAATTCCGGACATATGCCCAAGTTCCATATTTTTCTACGGATTTTCTGAAATAGTCAAATCACGGATCCGGGTCCGTTTACCAAAAATGTTGACCAACTTGTCACGACCCGGATTTTCCCCCAACATCGGGATCGTGATGGCGCCTACTCATGGTAGCTAGGCAAGCCACTATATTCATACTATCCTGTTCTTAACACAATTTTAATTAAATAAATGCGGAATACTTTATCGAAATGGATATAACAAATCACATTGCGTTGCCCTCCAAAAATGCGAGATAAACTCTGAACCTTGATTAAAAATGATAGACATTGTTACACCGTGAAGACGAATGATCTCGCGAATATAAATCTCTGTCAGCCGCTCTGAAGAATATGTAACTGTCATAGGGATGAAATGTGATGGCTTGGTCAGTCTATCCATAATAATCCAAATTGTATCGAACTTCCTCTAAGTCCGTGGGAGTCTAACAACAAAATCCATAGTGATACGCTCCCACTTCCACTTAGGAATCTCTATCTTCTGAAGCAAACCACGAGGTCTCTAATGCTAGTACTTTACTTGCTGACAATTTAGACACCGAGTCACATATGCCACTATATCTTTCTTCATTCTCCTCCATCAATAATGATGGCGCAAGTCCTGATACATCTTGGAGGTACCCAAATGAATAGAATATCGAGAATTGTGGTCCTCCTTTAGAATCAACTCCCAAAGTCAATCCATATTAGGCACACAAACATGACGCTGCATCCTCAAAACTCCATCATCTCCAGCCATAACCGGTTTCGCATCACCGTGCCGCACTGTATCCCTAGGAACAAGAAAATGAGGGTCATCATACTGCCGCTCCTGATCTGCTCAGACAATGAAGACCGAGTGACCGTACAAGCTAAAATACGACTGGCTCAGAAACATCCCATCTCATGAATAGATCTTTTACATTTTTTCTAAGTTTCTTTATTTCCTTACTTTTTTTATTTTATTTCTAATTATTATTGGATACACATAGAGTCCATAATTTCTATTTAATGATTTGGTATTTTTTATTGAGAGGTTCCATTGCCACAATGACAGTCGTTAAGGGTGAGATAATTTTGACTACTTTCTTAACGGTAGGGATATATACGAACGGATAGTAGAACTAGAGATAAACGTGGACTATTTACTAATGTAGAGGGATAAATCTAAATTTTTTCCCAATACTCGAGCATTTGATTGGACCCCTTGTGGAATGAGTGAGAAATTACTTTGGATTTTTTTGGGGGGCAAGTGCACAGATAACCATTCGTAAGGATTCTATTTATAGATTAACCAGTACTTATTTTATCCTGCAATCTTAAACTAAAAATCTTAACTTCAGAATATTTTGTCCTGTAAATTAAACTGAAAAACTGATATTCATGATGCACTGGCTAATTCCTAAATTGGCCATTTAGAGTGGCTACTTGTTGTCACTCCTCCTTTTTACTATACCCGTAAGGGTATAAGAGAATTTTTTTCAATTTAAGTGACAATCGAAACTGGATTATTTAATTATAATCTGAGTCGCCACTTGGGATAGTTTATTGGTGTCCCAAGTCACCGGTTTAAATCCCGAATCGAGGAAAAGATTGACTCTGTTTTATAGTTCGCGAAACACAAAAATCTGGGTAAGGAATTCTGTTAGCCCGGTGTTGCAGCCAAACGCACGCGATCGTCAAGTAATAAAGTGACTAAAAGTCGGATGTCGATCCCACGAGTACTTGTGATTATCTATTAACTAAATTAGACTATCCTAGTTATCTATACAAGAATCAAATGTAGAAGTATTTGATTCTAAACTAATTAAATAAATAAAAATAATTAATGAACTTTTAACAGAGAGAAAGAGCAGATTTTTATGATATCAATGTAATAAAAAGAATCTAGGGTTATGGGCTATCTAACATTCCTATTGTATTCTTCAATTGAATTGGCTAACTAATTTATCTAGTTTATTGGTTGACAGGGTTAATAATGCTCATAAGAATATGTCGAGTTCTTACTCGTCTATTCAATCCTAAATGCAAATGCGATGTATTTTTGTATTTTTACGAATTAAATAAAATTAATCAAATGATACAACAATCTACGAATAGAAAAAATTTATTTTTCTTATATTTATTAGAGTAATTCACATAGGAAAAAAACCACGTGCTCATACCTATCGTTTCTACAATAGTTTCGCTGAACCGACTACATTGCTCCCGTAGTCCCTTTCCACTGAGCATTTTTCGAAAGAAAAAAAAAAGATAATTATAGAATCGAAATGCTCTTCAAGAAATTGCCGATGAAAGCTAGATCAAATGAGATGTGTAATGTGCAATGTTCCCCTGACAAAGCATGATGGTTGCATATAAGTAGTAAGATCAATCTTCTTTAAATCAATATAAAAAATAATATCATCAAAATAATATTTTGAAGAAGAAAAAAACTGTTTCACGCCATATTTTAATGTCAGCTTTGTCATTATTTCCCACAAAGCACTTTATTAAAACAATGTTATCACCACATCATAATATAACAAATAATGTGAGAGACGGTGAGTCGGATGTCTACCAAAAATAATTTCTCTACTTTCAAGGTAGGAATAAGGTCTACTAATACTCTATCACATATTCCACTTATGAAATTATAATGAGTCTATTATTGTTATTGTAATGTGACGGACAATATGACATATAAACAAAAGAGTGAATATGGTCTTCGGTCCACGCAATTTGCAATTATGCAGAATTGCTCAATTGGGTTCGGAAACCCCCAATATTGTCAAAGACATACTCTAATGATCCATCAACCCGGATAACTACTACACTCGTTCTTGTCACCTTGGCCGTTCATAAAATGGGGAATGGACATTGTTGGCCCACTGTCATGGGCACCTGGTAAGGCTCAATTAATATTGTTTATGACTAACTATTTTTCTAAATGGGTCGAAGCTCAAGCGTTCGAGAAAATCCGAGAAAAAGAAGTCATCGATTTTATTTGGGACCACATAATATGCTAGATCGAGATACCGGTCGAGAGCGTGCGTGATTACGGGAAGCAGTTCATCGGTAGCAAGATAAACAAATTTTTCGAAGACCAGCAGATCAAAAAGATTCGATCCACACCCTACCACCACGGTGGAAATGTACAGGCGGAATCTACAAACAAGAACATACTTCAAAACCTTAAGAAAAGGTTGATCGATGACAAAGGAAAATGGAAGAAAATTCTGCCCGAAGTCTTGTGGACATATAGTACAACCTCGAAATCTAGTACTAGGCTCACCCCATTTTTGTTGGTCTACAGTGCTGAAGTGTTAATACCGGTTGAAGTGGGGGAATCGAGCCTCAGGTTCGGATATGTAACGAAAGAATCAAGGGTGAAGTCAAACACGAGCCTAGGACTATTGGACGAGAGGCACGATGCCGATCTAGCCCAGTTGGCCACCCAAAATCAGCGGATAGTAATCTACTACAACTGAAAAGCCAACCTCCGACACTTCAAGATCAGAGACCTGGTATTAATAAATATAACACCGCACACCCGGAACCCAAACGAAGGAAAGCTGGAACCAAATTGGGAAGGACCATATCAAGTCATCGAGATTACCGATAAAGGTTCATACAAATTCGAAGCGGGAAACGGTGCACCACTACAGAATAATTGAAATACGACACACTTAAAGGGGTACTACAGCTAAGGTGCGTCCTCATTCACCTTTTTATAATATTGTGAATCGGACTAACACTTGCAGGCAACAACCAAAGAAGAGTGTGACTATTAGGTCTGAAAGCACGCGTTGTACTCTTTTTTCCTGAATTGGTTTTGTCCTGAATGGGTTTTCAACAAGGTTTTTACGAGGCAACAATAAATTTGGTAACTTAGAATTGAAGACCAGTATTTATTCATAGTCAAGTCGCATCAACAATACCCGAGACCTCACAAGACCGACCTCGAATATTGGGGGCCATCACCCTCGATTTGGACTTTTTAGCAAGATAAGAAGGGAACTTTACAATTAAACAATTTAGGCCCGGTGGTTAAGATTTATTGTAAGGTCCAAACGGTCAAATGAACCGTGCCCGCATAGCCCACCGTAGCCATAATCCAAGCTTTGCACGCTTTCAATTATTTACTTTACACATAGAAACGAAAGAAAATTCCCAGCTTGCTATTTCATATTTTTGCCTTTTAAAGCATTGAGCCTAAGGGATGTCCCTATTCGGGGACTATCAATCCCAAGGGATACCCCATCCGAGCCTAAGGGATACTCTTATTCATGGAGTATCGAGCCAAAGGGCAACCCTTATTCGAGCCCAAAAAACTACCCCTACTCGGGGACTGCCATCCGAGACAAGTTCGGGCGGCTCAAGTTATTAAAACTCGGAGGCACAAAACCTATTAAGCATTACCCAAACCGAAAAGGCTATGGAAACCCTAAAAATGGTTCGAAGAGGTCCAAAAATCATAAATCAAAACATAAGGCCTTCAATAAAAATTCAAAACCAGCCAAAAGGTTACCCTCGGCAAAAATATCATCTAAGAATACTTAATTTAAAACTCTTGGTCGCTCCGACTTTCCAAAGCTTCGAGCAAACAAAAATTGCATTGAGGCCGGGTTCTATTTGAACCTCTAAAAAACAAATGACATGTTATTACATTAGATCTTATGCTAAGGCATTAGAAATATTTGCGAAAATAAAAATTATGAAAAGACGCTAAACCGTGATGGAGCCTAAAACTTCACTTACTAGGCAAGCCAGCGTTAGAGGATTCTTAAGTCAACTTCAGTCAATTTTAACAACAGAAACAGTTAAGCTAAACAGAAGCTAAAACTGATTTGCGAAATAATATATAACCCATAATATTTGATACATTTAGGATCTAGAGTCATATCTCATTAGCTACTACGAATTACTACAAACAGAGTCTGAAATAAAATACATTATTCTAAAAGAAAAAAACAGTAAAATAATATGACTAAGAAGAGACTCTAAGGTCCGGGATGCCAACAGATCTACCTTGAGTCTCCTGACGAGCAAGTCTAGATGCTAACCTCATGATCAGCTAGGGCAAATGCCATAATATACACAGAAGTGCAGTGCGTTGTATTGGTACAATCAACCCCATGTGCTGGTAAGTGTCAAGCCTAGTCTCGATAAAGTAGTGACGAGGCTATGACAAGACGCATATATAATAAACATGTGCAGATAACAATATATGTACCAAATAACAACAACTAAAAGCTGACAAGTAATATTGGAAAGGCGGCATGCTCAATGAGGTACAAGATATGAAAGTTTCAGCAGAAATGATAACCAAGACAATCAATATGCTTTTGACTAGTGAAAGTAATTCAACACAGTAAGGCAAAGTACACGGCATTACCCTTCGTGTTTTTCCTCTCAACCTCACAATATAAATCAACATAAACGACACGACATCACCATTCGTGCATTAACCCTCATAATGTGGCACATCATCACCCTTTGTGTATTAACACCTTCATTATGGCACAACATGACCCTTCATATATTAAAACTCACAATATGGCACGACATCACCCATCGTGCATTAACACTCATATACGACATGATATCACCTTTCGTGTATTAACACTCTCCCTTACCACATAACTATAAACAAGTAAAAACGGGGAGATAGGATCAACAAGTATAAGCCTTACTTCAGCAACGGTTCTCCAATAACAATCTCAACTTGGAATCAACAATCAATTATCACCGTAGTTCATAAAAATGATAAGAACGATCAATTTAATAATTAACTAGTCTACGCATGGATATTATGATCAAGGAAGGCAACAACTTCAAAGAACAAGTTTTACCCACATGCTATAACCCGACAACAATGTATAAGTACTCGTCACCTCACATATACATTGTACCCAACAACTAAACATGTAAAAAATAGATAAATAATTCCTAAGCCCCCAAGTCAAGGTTAACCACGACACCTACCTCGCTCCAAACACCAAACTCATAGCTCAACCACCGCTTTGCCTTTTAAACAAGCCTCTGAACCAATAGAATATAACAATTTACCAACAAAATAATTCAAATGAAGCCTTAGGAACTACCCACGATTGTAAAAAAATAAATTTAGGTCAATATTAAAAAAGTCAACAAAAGTCAACACCCAGGCCCGTTTGGTCCAAACCCAAAATTCGGACCAAACCCCGAGTACCCATTTACCCCGAGCCCGGTAATATAATTTATTTTGGAATTTGACCTCAATTTTATGTCTAAATCCCTATTTTTCAAAAATCCCTAATTCTACCAAAACCCTCCAATTTCCGCAATGAAAACACTAGATTTTAGGTTGAAATCTTAGAAAAAGTTGTGAAAGATTGAAGTAAACTAATTTAGAATCATTTACCAATAATTTGAGGAAGTAAAGTAATTTTAAAAATTGCCTCTAGGGTTCTTGAGCTTGAAAATTTGAAGAATGAACCAAAAATCTCGTCTAAGTCCCATTTTGATTAGTTACAGCTATCGCATTTGCGACTCGGGGTTCGCAATTTCAAACTCTATAAATGCGAAAAAAATCATCGCAAATGCAAAGCCCTTCACATTTATTCTTCCTTCGCAAATGCGAAGAATAGTTCGCAATTGCGGACTAGCTTGATCGCAAATGCGAAGAATCCTCTTCCCCATCCAGTCCCCATCGCAAATGCGAAGTATATATCGCAAATGCAAACATAAGGTGGCCTAACTACTCTTCGCAAATAAGATGAGTAGATCACAAATGTGAAACCCTCAGAGGTCACATCTATGATGCCTAATCTCGCAAATGCGAGATCAACGGCCTGCACCAGAATTAGAAATACCACCAACATTTCTAAGTCCAATTTCACTCTATAGCCTATCCGAAACTCATCCGGCCCTTAGACTCTAAATCAAAAGTGCACACAAGTCTAAAAAAATCATACGAACTTGCTCGTGCGTTCAAATCGCCAAAATAATACCTAGAACTACGAATTGAGCACCAAATCAAATGAAATTTTCAAAAAAAAAAAACTTTATAACCTCTATTTTTGCAACCGAACGTCTGAATCACGTCAAACCAACTCTGTTTCTCGCCAAATTTTACAAACAATTCATAAATATGGTATTGGACCTATATTAGGTTTTGGAACCAAAATACAGATCCGATATAAAAAAGTCAACTGTTGGTCAAACATTTCAAATTCATTAAGCCTTAACTTTCAAATTTCAATAAAGTCTGATATCTCGGGCTAGGAACTTCCGAGTTTGATTCCAGGAATACGTCCAAGTCCCAAATCACGATATAGACACACTTGGACCGTCAAACTTGAATTTGGGTCTATTTGCTGAAAATGTTGATCGAAGTCAACTAGAATGGATTTCAAAGCATAATTTCATATTTTCTAAGTTTTTAACATACAAGCTTTTTAGAAACATGCCCGGAATGTGCACACAAATACTAAAATGAGAATATATAAAACTTCAAAGCATATAATTAAGTTCAAAAATATAAGATGTCCTACGGGTCATCACAACCCTCTTCACTTTTGGGTTTGGCTAATATCTTGGCCTCGACCTCAAATCTTTTGGCCTCATCGATCTCGGCTGACAGATTGAAACCTCGAGCATGAATCTCATTGAGGGTCTCCCTTCGAGACATGCGCCTCACCTATTCAGTGGTAGTCTTTAGGCATGCCTTGGATGCCTCAACATCGGCCTTGTATTGGGCCACCATCTCCTCGGAATCAGCAGAAGTCTTCTCCATTTGGTACTTCACTACGTCGAGCTCTTGTATGAGAGCATCCTTTTTTGCGATGACCGAGCTTAAGTCTACTTAGAGATCTTCACTAAGCTTAGCTTGTTTATCAATTTTCTCTTGTGCTACCCGCAACTGAACCTCTACTAGAGAAAGCTTTGCAAGAGCGGTTTTTTCTCCAAGGCTAGCACATCCATCTTGTTCCTCCACCCGTTGGCCATGACTTAGATCTCGTCCATCTCCTTTCAAAGCTGGTCAATCTGATTAATTGTTTGTTGGCCCGATGAGTAAGCTTGATCAGTCCCCCTCGAAATATCCGAGGACTGTATAATCGAAGTATGTGGTCGATCGTGAACCGACGAGATACGATTTTGTTCATGAAGTAGTGGAGGAGGATCACGATCCTCAACAACGATAGATGAATTTGTCCGAGGCACACCTCATATCTCTTGCAGAATGATTGGGTCTGCCAGACCCATCCTGAAGGGATAAGTGTAAACACTTAAGTGCCCCTCCACATGGGTAGTAACAGCATCCTCAAGCCCGAGGACTACTATGTCCGTGCCTTCCCAATTGTAGTTTTTATGAACTATGCGAAGAACATCACCGATCACGGAACATATGTACCTCGAGACCCCTTTGCCCTGGTCTTATTTGCGTGAAAGTTTCTCGACCTTAAAGTCATCGATGATCGAGCATCCCCCGGGAATGAATGCTTTTAAGGAAAGCTCGGTGATCAGTTTGTTAGCAACCATAACAAGGAAAATTGTTTCAAGGACGACCACTTCGGGGGCAACCGCTTTAGTACCAACGACCGGTTGAAAAGATAAAGAGGCAACTTATTGAGGAACAATTTTTGATGTTTTGGCCATTGTCATCTGGGAGGGGGGTGTTTGAAAATTTGAGAAATGAATGCAAAGTTTTTATAGGTTTTAAAAATGAAGAACATAGTATGAAGAGTTGAAGAAATTTGGGCAGAAGTTTGAAGATTGCTATGGAAATTGAAAAACAAGGATGAAGATATGAAGGCTTGATGAGTGGAAAGCTCGAATGAATGGATTTGATCGAAAGTAGAAAAATGACAAAAAGGAGTAAGCTTTTCTAGGGAAATAGCTGACACTTCATATTCGGAGGCAACCTTCCGGTGAGCGACACCTGTCCGAAATCAGAATGTCGCGATTGATGGGATGTTTCAGCTCTCTTTTTGTAACGTACGAAGGAAGGAATCAAAGTCATATGTCGTTTTCTATCATTTCGGCAAGCCTACTCTCTGTAATGAAGGGACTATTTGTATACAGGTAAAATCGGGCTCGATGAACACCTCGATTTTTTGGTAAGTCAAATGGCACAGAAACGTCACTGTAGAGCCCCTCGTATCGGGGCTCGGGAAAAATACCTACCGTCGGGGATATCAGGGTCATGTCCTCCGAGTCCGATTCATGGATTAAGACTTCAGAGAGTATTACCAAACGCCTACACACAACTAACAAAGGGATGTGATGTTCGTACCCTTCTGGATATCACATAGTAAATCTCGGCCTGTATCAGCAAAAAATTGGTGATTGGTGAAACAAAAGATTTTTACCTATCTTAGAATTGTGTTAGGGTAAAAGTCCATTATTCTATAAAGGAAAAATTATTATTCATGTGACACATTGTAACACGTATATCAAAGCGATTTATTTCAATTCTCTTTGTTGTTCAACATTCTTATTTTTGTTCTTAAGTTCTTCATAAGTGCAAGTTTGCAATCGAGGGCAGGTTCTTCATCGAGCCATCAACCGAGCTCGGAATCACCCTTATCATTGGTTTGACCATTTATAATGTCTTTTATTTGCTTAATCTAATATCGTTAATCACTTGTATTGAATTAATCCATTGTCACGATCCTAGTTCACCAATCGTGAACCTGTCATGACGGCACCCAGTCCCCGCGACTAGGTAAGCCTAACACGTTGCAGAATATACAAGTTTATGAACATTAAATAAGAAATAACGGAAAAATGATATAAATAGGAATGTAATCCATGCCGCTTGGCACATACACTCATCAATCCCACTGTATAACATACCACCAAGACCCGGAATCCCATGGTAACACAGACTAAAAAGAGAAAGTACAACTGTGGCTCTATACATCAAGAGTATCTAAAAACAACGAATGAGGGAAATATCTACTATCACTATTAGAATAGAAGGAGGGCCTCCGGATCCGCGGATGTAGCAGATCGTACCTCGAGGTCTCCGAATGTGCTGGTGAATCACCTAAGATGAGCATGTCCTGATGTACCTGGATCTGCACAACAAAAGTGTGCAGAAAAGTAGCATGAGTACACCACGGCGGTACTCAGTAAGTGCCAAGCCTAACCTCAATGGAGTAGTGACGAGGAAGGTCAGGGCCCCACTGAGAGAAACAACAACATAATAATCAACAGTAATAAGCAGGAATATGTGAGAATAAATCTGAAGTAACATCAATAAGGTAATTACTACCACAGACTACGAATAACTAACTACAAGTAACCAAGTCAACAAAACTTAAACCAGCAAGTCCAGGACCTGTGGGAATTGAACCCACAGTCCCCTATGTAATCAACAACCCAGGAGCTACGGGATGTATCTCAATGATCTCAGGATCTCCGGGAATCGAACCCGTAGTCCGTATCTCAGTATCTCAGGATGTGTCTCAATATCTCGGGATCTCCGGGAATCGAACCCGCAGTCCGTATCTCAATAATATATCAATAAAGTCTGGGTCTCTGGGAATCGAACCCGCGTCCATATCTTAATAATATATCAATAAACTCCGGGTCTCCGGAATCAAACCCACAGCCCTTGGATCTCCGGGAATCGAACCCGCAGTCCACAAACAATACCATTCCGGATCTCTGGGAATCGACCCCATAGCCCTGGGATCTCCTGGAATCGAACCCGCAGTCCACCAGCACAACAAATAAAGAAACGCACACAGAAAAGATAATATGCTTAACTACAACTTCATCGAAACTAGTACCAACAATTTTCAAGAAGTTCAAATAAGACAATTAGGCAATTAGACAGATGAATCTTTTCTAGTCATGCTTTTCTAGCGAATACCAGGTAAATGTAACAATTTAATCAACTAAGAACAAGAATATCACAGATCGGACAATTCAAGTACAGTGAGTTACAACAACCAGCGCATGTACACGCTTGTCACCTCGCGTACAAGGCTTTTCAACTATCACATAATATCCTAGGGGTGAAGGTTCCCCCACACGAGGTTAGACAAGCCACTTACCTCGACTCCGGTACAAAACCGCTAAGAGATAACTCTCTTGCCGCAAATGTCGGCCTCCACAGGTGTAGTATCTGATAAAAATCAACGGAATCACATCAAAATAGGCCAATTGGGCATTACCCAATCAAAACAATTCAAAATACACCAAAACCCCCAAGTTGCCAAAACCCGAATTTCGGTACGCTTCTCGAAAAATTACGAAAGTTATATATTCGGGTTTCTTATCTCAACACGAGTCCGTGCATATAAAATTTATCAAAATCGAACTCCGTTTGCCCATTCAAATCAACGATTTTCTATAATTTAGGCCTAGGGCTAAAACCCTTCATTAATCCTCCATTAACAGTGAAATAATTACGGATTTCACGATAAACTAACGAATTTAGGCCAAAAACTTACCCCCGATGATTTTCCGATGATATCCCAGCGATTCCCCGTCAATTTCTGTCCAAAAGCTCTCAAGTTGCTCAAAACAATGGAGGAAAATGACCCAAAAATCGCGGATATACTGCCCAGAATTTTCGTCGGTACTGTCACGCACGGACACTGTTCATGTGCGTGGACATTGAAAATGCGCGGGTCACTGTTCACTGTTAACTATTCATAAAATGAAGCACCTTTTTTTTTCAAAAAAATTGCAGCATAGCCATTTTGCACCAAAATGGTTCTAACTCCATCATACGAACTCGAAATTGAACAATTCTTTTTCCTGTGGCTCCGTAATTTCGATACGGATCCAGTGGCTCAAAAAAAACTGAATTTGGATCTCATTTGCTCAGTCTAACATCAATTTCGCTCGTTAAACAATTAACTCACATTTCGCATAAAAAACCCAATCGCGACTCGATGAAATTAAACCAAAATTTCTAGATCAGTCCTATAATTCATGATTTAAATTCTCAAAGTCTCGAAATCAAATTTGGATCTCTAGAACTAAATAATAGACCTTTGGATCTTTACATTTATGCTCAAAACGGCAAAAATCTTCCAAAAATGACCCGTTGGGCATCCGAAACATATCCGAGACCCCCGAGACCCCGACCAATAATACCAACCAGTCCCAAAACACATTACGGACTCGCTCGAGGCCTCAAATCACATCAAACAACGCAAAAATTATGAATTAACCTCCAATCCATGCTTGATGAACTTTGAAGTTTCCAATTTCTATTTCCGATGCCGAAACATATCAAATCAAGTCTGATTGACTTCAAATTTTGCAGACATATCCAAAATCACATAACGAAGCTATAGAAATTGTCGGCATTCCATTCCGACCCCTGGATCAAAATCTCACATATCGTTCGATTCGCCAAAATTTCAAACTTCGGCATTTCAAGCCTAATTGAGCTACATACCTCCAAAATACATTCCGAACGCGCTCCCAACCCCGAAATCACCTAACGGAGCTAATGAAATGATCATATTTCCGTTCCGAGGTCGTCTTAATACTGTTCCGACTACGGGCCATTTTCCAACTATAAAGCTCTCATTTAGGGACTAAGTGTCCCAAAACACTCCAAATTCCAGAACCGACCCTCCTGGCAAACCACAATAGCAGAAATGAACTTAGGGGAAAAGTTAAATTGGGGATCGGGGCGTAAATTTCAAAAACGACCGGCCGGGTCGTTATATCCATATATCTTTAAAACCATATATAAATTCAATGTTATTATTTTCGAGGGTAAACACATATATAATTTAAATATAGATTACTTTCTTTTCTAATCGTAAACACAAGCAACTCAATCACATTATTTTGTAAACGCTAGTAAGTTAATAATGTAATTAAATATTCTCTCCGACATAATGGTTATATCTCTAGATCTTTCGTATACTTGACAAAATATTTTGATAGTTTAGACAATTATCTTGTTATAATCACAATCTCCAGTCAGGTTTCAACTTCAAATCTAATTTCATAATAACCAATACAAGTATAAAAAAAGAAAGCATTCTCTTCAAAAGTAAAGAAGAAACTATAAGGACAGAAAAGATAGTAATTTTTTTGCCTAAGGAAGAGTGAAATCACAAGCATTGACTGTTCGAGAGATCTCGAGAGAGAGATTTTTTTTTAAAGGAAAAAAAAAAAAAAAACAAGCCAGCGCATCATAAAATGCCTTTAATAAGAATTTTGAATGAAGAATCAAGGGTAACCGTTAAGTCCAAGCTGGGAACATACACGACCTTTCATCTTACGGCTATAAATCTACTAGCCGTTATTTTCAAAATATCAAAACAAAAATAGAAGGCCGCCCATAATTTCCCTTCTGATTCTATATCTTCAAATGACTCAGAGAAATAACCCCAAAAATAATCTCTAAAGAAAGAAAGAAAGAGAGAGACTTTTTTTCCAAGAATTATTTTTCACTCCATTGGTTGATTTCATGGGGTTTTGTTTGTAGTCTCTCTCTCTCTCTTTTCTTTGTGGAACATTAGGGTTATTTTCATTAAAGATTGGATCTTTTTGAGAATCAGTGTAAAGGGTCTTTGATTTTGCAGGTTGGTATTTTTGGTTTATGATCTGGATCTTTTTCTTAGCTTGATTCTTGATTGACCCTTTAATTTTTTTTAGGGGTTTTAATGTGGTTTGTTCAATTTCAATTAGGTTCAAGATGGTAGGATCAGACGAGAATTGCCAAGGTGTTATCATGGCATCAAATGTTCAAGGTAAAATTATGGCCGATTTAATCTGGTTTTTGATTGATTGATTGTATAGTTAAAATCATGATTAGTTTAATGTATGTATTCTTGCTTGATTATTATCAATACATATTTTATGAAATGGAAAATCTATGATTTTGAATAGTTAGAATCATATATAGTCGATTTAATCTGGTTTGCGATTGATGTGTAGTTGATTGATTGATTGTATAGTTAAGATCCTGATTAGTTTAATGTATGTATCCTAGCTTGATTATTATGAATCCAAATTTATGAGAAGGGAAAACTGTGGTTTTGTTATTAGGGGGATTAGGGGCTGGAGGAGGAAAAGTGACAATGGGGCATAATAGAAGGGCTCTAAGCACAATAAATGGGAATATAGTTGAAGCTCCAGCATACCCTTGTAAAGTACACAAGAGAAATGGCATCACTGAGTGAGAACTGATTAAACTCTTTAATATTTTGAGTTTCGAGATGTCCGCTTCTCTCAATTTCATTAATTATTTTGATCTTTCCAATTCTTTTAGCAAGAGTGCGAATGGTGTTAAGAATCCTCCTATTCCAATTCATCGAACAATCACGAGGTATGCCATTAATTCTCTTGGTTAAGATAGTTCTTCTAGTGTTAAAGTACTTTATCATTCGCCTGGTTTCTTTTTTAATAGTATGGGGGATTCTTGCTGCTTCAGGAAATTTGCTGCACAAATGGCTACCAAGCAGCAGCAACCAACGGTTGAGGTACAGTTTTCAGCGAGTGCCATCTTTGATTATGTTATAGTAAAGATGTTGATGTTTTCGGGTGGGGGTAAGTCCCGTCTACATATTACCCTCCCCAGACCCTACATAGTGGGACTATACTGGGTAGTTGTTGTTGTAAAGATGTTGATGTTGTTATTTTCCACAGGTAACAAAGCAGCCAGTCCAAACAGCACCTGCTAAAAATGAATCAGAAGACCGCATCATTATTGATGTAGAAGATTACAAGGCCACAAGTGACTATGATCCTGTGCCAATGTTTGTGCAACATACAGAAGCAATGATGGAGGAAATTGATCGGATGGTAATTAATTTGATCAGTATCTTTAGTCTAGATGATCTCTGGCATCGCACTTTATTCTGTATTCTTACGTAGGACGCTGAGATGGAGATGGAATATGTACAAGAGACACTAGTTGTGGACATAGATAGAGCTGATAAAACGAACTCACTTGCAGTTGCGGAGTACATTGATGACATACATGCTTACTACGAGAAGACCGAGGTCAGCAATTATTTACAACCCCTGCACCTTCCATAGGATCGTAATTGATTTATTTAATTTGTATAGAAATGGACTTTTTATCTAAGTTATAATATAGGTTCTTCATCCGATTTCCGTCATTCAGATTATTGATATCTCCTTTAAGAATCAATGAATGAGATAAAATTTGTATAAGTTTCTAGCTTTTTGTTTGATGGAGCCGCTTTTATGAATTCGTATTTCATTTCAGAGTTCTAGCTGTGCCCCTCCAAATTATATGGAACAACAGTTCGATATTAATGAGAGGATGAGAGCTATTCTCATTGACTGGCTGATTGAGGTATAAAAACAATGACCCGCAGTTTCCTTGAATTCCATCAAGTAACACACCTCACTAATGTCCGATCAAATATGTAGGTACATTACAAGTTTGATCTGATGGAAGAGACTTTGTATTTGACCGTAAATCTTATCGATAGATTCTTAGCGGTCCAACAAGTGATTAGGAAAAAACTCCAGCTTGTTGGGGTAACAGCTATGCTTCTAGCCTGCAAGTATGAAGAAGTTTCAGTTCCTGTCGTTGAGGATCTTATTTTGATCTCTGATAAGGCTTACACCAGAAAAGAGGTACTTGAGATGGTAAGTTACCGGTCAAAATTTAATGCTTTACCTTAAATTATGTTTCTGCCGCTCCAATTCAAGTAAAACTTAATGATGTCTTGCTAACGTTTTTCTTGAGTGCTTTCTGCAGGAGAAGTTGATGATCAATACCTTACAGTTCAACCTATCAGTGCCTACAGCATATGTGTTTATGATGCGATTTCTTAAAGCTGCTCAGTCTGATAAGAAGGTTAGTCAGAAATTTGATTAAATGAACTTATGTAGTACTATAAAATTGCTTAAATAAATGAAAAACATTCTGAATCATGACTAACTACTGGCATTTCTTGGATCAGGTGGAGCTCCTGTCTTTTTTCATGACTGAACTATGCCTCATTGAGTATGAAATGCTTAGGTTCCCACCTTCAATGCTAGCTGCTGCAGCAATATTTACAGCCCAATGTACTCTAGGTGTGCTTAACGAGTGGAGTAAAACTTGCGAGAAGTATAGCCACTATACTCGAGATCAGCTTTTGTAAGCATTATCTACTTTTCTTTGTTTGAATCAATGAATTGTTTTTATCGAATACACAAAGAGAGCCCTCTGAGTGTTGTGGTTCGATTTCTTTTTTATATAACAGGGAGTGCGCAAGACTGATGGTTTCTTTCCATCAGAAGGCTGCAACCGGGAAGCTTACTGGTGTACACAGAAAGTATAGCATCTCTAAATATGGATTTGTTGCAAAATGCCTACCTGCTTCTTTTCTTTTAGAGGCAAGCTTTTAGCACACGACGTTACTTGCGGCTGCTGACAGAATGTTTTTGAAGTGGAGAGCAACTGAGCAACAGAAGTTGCCTCTGGCAAGTTGGATTAGGTTTTAGTTTCTGTAGATGTGAAATATGTTTTTGTTTGGTTATATTGCTCTACATACCAAGATCCAAGTACTTTTACAAATTGTAGCTACTATTTTGTGAGTGTAAAAGCTGTTTAGATCCTTATCTCTGATATATTTACCTCATCTTGTGTCTACACTTTTGGCAAATCCTTTTGTTTGCATATTAATCACTGATGTGAAACCATGGTGCAAAAGAAAACAGCCTTTGCTGTTAGATGCAGAGGCGGATGTAGGTTTATTTTCCAGTAGTGTGAACTCCGAACTTTCGATGCAGAGCATAACTCCAAGTGTAAATATTCACTAAAATTCTAACAAATAGAAGTCTTGTTCAGTTCCCTTGCCTACACTGAATATTGGTAGCCAACCAGATGAATTCAAATATCTGTATTGGTGTCTCCCCCGGCACCACATTAGCTAGCCCTCTTGTATTCGTTGATCTTTTAATACAAGCAAGTTTCGTTCAATTCCCTCGTGCACGCTGTTTTCTTGACAGCAGGTCTAAAAGCTTGATACGTACATCAGGAAGGCATCGCGTAACAGTCAGCTACTTCATCACAGCTCCATCTGTTAGTCTGCATCAACAACCATTTACAGGTGCAAATTGTAATTTAATATGCAAAGAGATCTTGAATTTATTAGAAAATGACTTCAAGTGGAAAACAATAACTGATGAGCTTTCATAATTTAATCACAGATCCAATCTATGAACAAAAATTCAACAGATCTTTTCTCTTTTATTATTAGGTCTCTCTAATTTGAATTTGGATATCAAACTTCCCAAAACAAGTGAGAGTTGTTGTAATAGTCGAGTTCCTCCACTTTTAACCATGAGACATCATCGTAAAAAAGGGATTAAAAACTTATCTACACTCGTTGTTTATACTACACCAATAAAAGTATATTATTGTGTTTGCACGTGCAGTTTTGCCACTTAACCATGATTAATTATGCATATATTTACATCATTAAATCACTCAACTATATTATATTGAATTAGTTTGATATAAACATTAGAGTGTTGAATAAAAGAATAAACCTCTAAGCAATTAATTATCGTAGTTTTTATTTTTTTTCTTTTCTGACCAATGAATAGATTTTTTTGCTTGTATGACTTAGATAATTTGTGTGTTTTGTCAGTTAATTTTTGTCCGCAGTTTTGTTTTTAGTATGAAAAGATAAGTTGTGTTATTTTTTTGGTCAAAGGAACAAGATTCTATATCTCAATAGCGGAAGTCATTATTTCAACCCCCTTCTCAAGTAACGAACAATTCAAAGATCTAAATCAGAAACACAATCCTCTCTTTTTTATTTTCTTTTAGCTTTTTCCTGTTTCTTTTGCAATATTTTGCCATTTTCAATTGTATATAAACTGTGTTATATAAATAATTCATCAGTCCAAAAGCTAAAGAACAGACAATAGCAGTGTTTCCTACAATGCAATCCTTGTCGTTAATCGTTATGGGCTAAAACCCCAACATAAAAATCCTCTCTCCTCAAAGAAGAAAGAATAACAAATTTGTATTCCCTATAATACCCCTACCCCCCTACCACCTACCTACCCCTAAACCCTCTCCTCTTGCTCCGCTAACGGGGCGATTGCAGGAAGAGGAGTCGACTCAAAGCTTCCTATCACAACCGCCGCCGTATGGCGATCCCACGGCGGCGCCACCAGCATCACAGCCGTGCGCGGCGGTTTATAATCCCCATCATTTACGCTGCTTCAACCTTTCTCCTCGTCGTATTCCTCTTCGTCTTAATCCTCGCGCCGTCTCCTAATGATGATAACCACCTCCGCCGCCCCCGTCGTCATGATGATCTTTCCTTGGTACATTATCAAATCATGCTCACGATCAAATGCTACTTATTTACCTAATTAATGGCATATTAATTTTATAACGTTCAAATTATGTTGCTGGTTCCTACTAGTTTTGGATTGAGGTTTAGTTGATTGATATGATTGATTCATATGCGATAAATTACCGCCAGTATTAATTTAATTGCGATGTTTTTTATTTGTAGGGAGGCAAAGGTAGTGGTAATGAGATTGGAGTTTCTCCATTTCATGTTGAGGTTAGGATTTAATCTGAATTTTTTTGTTTTTATTTGTAAAGTTTTTAGTGATTGGATCTAAGGTTTCTAAATGTTGTTTATTGGTTGTTGAGTTCTAGATCAGTGGAGGAGTTAATAATCGTGATCTCTGGAGTTCGAGAAATTCGAAGTTCTTCTATGGATGCAGTAATGCCAGCAGCAAATTTGCAAGTACGTAAATTTAGTTTGTTTATAGCTTTCATTTTTTGGAAGAAAGTAATCAGCTTGTTATAGTATGTAATGAAGGAATGAATTTAAATTTTATGCACTTACAGTGTAAAAAATATTTGAACAATCATGTCATTTAAAAAGTAATTGCAGGTTACTCAATTTAATGGCATATTGATAACTTAAGAATAAAGGTAAGTACCCTGTTATAATAGGTTATATAATACATGATGTAAAATTCATTAAAATGTTTGTTTATATAACTTAAATCTAAAGGAATTATTATATGAAGCTAAATTTGGTATTTGAAATCTCATTAAGTATTTGTACTCTTTCAAATTGCAGAAGCCCAAGCCATCACACGTCCAAATCGATACTTGTTGATTGTGACCAGTGGAGGTCTTAACCAACAAAGAACCGGGGTAAGAAAATGATTCTGGACTGGCTTTTTGGATTGAGTCTGATTTCTGCTTTATTTTGTTGACTAACAAGGAACGGGATTTTGATCAAGGGACTCTTTTTATGTTCTTGCACTAGTATGATTAAGATAATTGTTACAGTGGTTGTCATGTTTCATAGTGCAGTTCAAATGAACTCATCTTTGTCCTTTACATAGTTAATGTACATGCAAGCTTGAATAAAGGAATAAGATTTCGTTATGTTCGCGATTGTGAAACTAATCAATTTATAATGGATATCATAATAATGAATGCCTTGGATGTGCTTTTCTGGATACCCGCTACATTGGAACCTGGGTCGAAGCATCCCTAATTGTCTTGAAAGAACAAATTACTGAGTATTGGAATAAAGAGGCCCAAATGAAGCTGGAGGTATAGAAGATTTATGTAGCCAACCAAACTAATTAAGTACTGTGGCTTAGTTGTTGGTATTGTTTTAAGCACATGCAACACAGTAACAATACCCATGTATTATGAGGTGCTCTATACCAGTAGAGAAGCTTTATGCAGCTGATGGGACACAATATCTAATGATTGCTCAAGTGTTGCTGAATTATGCATGCAGTTCTTAACTTTCTTTCATATCATTATTGTTGTAATATTCAGTTTTGCAAGATATTCTTGATTTATAAAACTGGCTGCAACTAATACTGGATTGAAGCATAGTTTATTGATTGATTGATTGATCATTGATTCTTTACACCTCAAGATGCACCTAATTTGATGTGACAGAGAAGTAATGGTCATGAATTTCCCATACAAATTTCATGTTCAGTGATACTCCCTCCGGTCCAAAATAAGTGATTTTTTTGGCCTTTTTTTTGTGGTCCAAAATAAGTGATTTTTTCGGATTTCAAGAATGACTTAATGATGTTTTTTCCTACATTGTCCTTGGAGTAAATAGTATTGGAATATGTGTTAGGAGTGTTTATGTGAGATAGTAAGGTTAAAATGGTCAATTCTATTGCTAATTAATGCTAAAAAGTGACTTTCTTAATATGTGTGAAAACATCCAAAAAATCACTTATTTTGGACCGGAGGGAGTAGCAAGTAAGTGTGCACAATCATGCTTTGAAATTTGATAAGTGAGCTATAGGTATTTGCACTTTTATGTTATATTGGCTACAGAAGACACATTTATGAATTACCAGTTCATGCTAACTACAGGTTGTCAAATACTCCCTACAAGAATTATCTGTATTCGTGCCTGATGATTCCATGGTTTGAGATACTAATAAATTGAGCAATCGGCTCCTCTATGTAACATGATTCTGATAAATCCTTGAACAACGACAAACATCTATGCCTTTTCTAATATATGGCCCTTTGAATTAGCACCCCTTTCATTACCACCTGTGTGCTTTAGCTTTCTGCTGGAACCAAACTACAAAAATGTGAAAAGTGTGGAACCTTCAATAGCTAACCATCTTTATGGCAGATAACTGATGCCGTTGTTGCTGCTCGCATTTTAAATGCTACTCTTGTTGTTCCAAAGTTGGATAAGACGTCTTTCTGGAAAGATTCTAGGTGAGTATTAGAAGAATCATTCAGTATTTACTTGCATTTTGGTTTCTCTAACCATCTCTGAACTTACTGTATATGTGCATTTAATATGCTAATGATCCTGCATATTACTGTGAAAGTGAAATGCTCTACTTTTCTCTTGCAGTGATTTCTCTGACATATTTGATGTTGATCGGTTTATAAAACATCTAACAACAGATGTTTCAATTTTAAAAGACCTTCCGCTTAGAAGAGGGCAGATATGGATGCCTTATAGAATGCGTGTTCCTAGAAAGTGCAATGAGAGATGCTATATAAATCGTGTATTGCCTGTACTCATGAAAAAACATGTGAGTTTTCACATCACTTATATTTCTTTGTAATTTGTAGATGAATAAAAACATATCTAAGAACCACACGTTTGTTAATTCTTTATTGTACTTTGGGTCACTGATTGTTACGTTTTTGGAGTATTTACATTCAATCTCAGCAGTCTGGCTATTTTGGAGTTTTCACATTCAATCTCAGCAGTCTGGCAATGAAACCTTTAAGATTTTGGAATTTGCGCATCCTTTTCCCTTGATGTAGCTGAACTTCTAAAACTACTTGACTAAGGGTTTGAGGCACTAGATACTTGTGTACTTCCTGAAACCTCTTGCAAAGTTTAAGTTTTTATTGATACTTTGGAAAGTGATCACTGATTCACATGAAAGCAAAACTTTTAGAAGTTTTTGATGAATCATGAATTAGCTTGGTTATGAGTATGCTCAAAACTTAAGAGAAGGATTGCTATGTTATGTTATGTCCAAGTTCAATACTTTGTACATGTTACTGGTTAGGATGCTAAGAGGGGTTATTACCCGCTGGATGCATGAGGAAAGCTTTCCATCAGAAAACATCTTTCAAATATCCAAATTTTGTTATTAACACTTTTAGGTGGGAGATCGAGGAAATTATTTTTGCTTTATTGAGTCAAATTTATCAGTCTTGGTTGAAAATTGTTTTTCAAGAGAACTAGGCCCCAAGGCTGCAATAACTCTAATACATTTATTTAAGGGTCTTAACCTAAAAGAATTACAATTGCCTGTACAGTCAATAGGAAAACCAGTCCTCAATTTCAAAAATCAGAAATTATCTAGCTTGCCATTGCTTGCAGGGGTAAGGGGGTTGTTCCTTTCTGTGCTGTCTATTAGTGTTGTTTATTGTTGATATCTTAGACCTGTTTCAGCAGTCTGCTTCTTGTGACAGGCTGTACAGATCAGCAAGTTTGACTATCGACTTGCAAATAAGCTGGATACAGATTTGCAAAAGCTTAGATGCAGAGTCAATTATCATGCCCTGAAGTTTTCTGACCCTATACTCGAAATGGGTGAGAAATTGGTCCAGCGAATGAGGCGGAGTAGCAAGCATTATATTGCCCTTCACCTAAGGTTAGTCATATGATCCGTCTCGATTTTATGATTTTCTGTTTCGTATTTCTGTCTGTCTTTTCCTATTGTCACCCTCCATTTCCTTATGGCTATCACTAGTAATGTCCTTCAAGTGCAGAATCAATATAATGTCCTGAGCATGTCTCATGTGTGTTGTATTTCATGTGTTTCTCATAGTGCTATGCTATTTGTAGCTATTACCCCTTCAGTAAGCTAAAGAGTTTGCCTAATAACATTCAATGTTCACGGATGCTCCTAGGCTGAAAGGAAATGTTATATATTTGGTTTTTAACATATGATGATTTAGTAGGAAGAATTTGGTTCTTGAACAATTTGTCCATCACGTATGAGATGACTGGCTAAGAATTACCATGATAACAAGCTCTACATTATTTTTTATGAAAAGCTTATTGTTTGCCTGATGTATTCTCTTTTTCTGCTGATACAATAAATTTTGGATGATGGGAGGGAATGATTTGATGCAGTTTGGGAATTAATTCTATAGAAGGAAAAGCTTTCTTATAGTGTATTGTTAACAGGTTTGAACCTGATATGCTTGCATTCTCGGGATGCTACTATGGTGGAGGGGATAAGGAGAGGACAGAACTGGGAAAGATACGGCGGAGATGGAAAACTTTACATGTGAGACCCCAAGAGTATCAGTTTTTTGGTCATTTCCTCATATTGAATCATCATGGCTATGTACTTTTAAGATTTGATTGTTTGTTCCACTTATGCATTGAACTATTCTGTATTTATTCAGATTTTTATTTTTGATAAAACGAGGTGAATGACCTATCAAAAAGAGAATAAAAGTAACACTAGATAATCTGGGAGATAAACTGGATGTGCTGTCATCCTTGTGAGTCCTAGATATAACACACACACTCTCTCTCTCTCTGTCTTATATATGTGCGTACATACATATATGTGAATACAGAGAGAGAGAGAGAGATGCTTTTATGAGGATTTTTTTTTTGATAAGGTGCTTTTATGAGTATGCTTTTAGGTTACGACAACAACACAATCCAGTAAAATCCCACTAGTGGGGTCTGGAGAGGATAGAGTGTACGCAGACCTTACCCCTCCCCCGGGAGGGTAGAGAGTGTATGTTAATGGAGGCAATTTCCCCTTCTTCCACACAATATGATAAAATACTCAAAGGACTGAAGTGTGTGTAAACTCTTTTTTGATACATGTGCAGAACAGCAATCCGGATAGGGCGAGGAGGCAAGGAAGATGCCCTCTTACTCCCGAAGAAGTTGGCTTGATGCTAAGAGCACTTGGATATGGGAAAGATGTTCATATTTACGTAGCATCTGGTGAAGTATATGGAGGTGAAGAGACGTTGGCTCCGTTAAAGGCCCTGTTTCCAAACTTCTACTCCAAGGACACTATTGCCAGCAAGGAAGAGTTGGAACCATTTTCTGCATTTTCTTCTAGAATGGCTGCTCTTGACTTCATAGTTTGTGATGAAAGTGATGTATTTGTCACCAATAACAATGGAAACATGGCAAAAATTTTGGCAGGACGAAGGTATGCTGCTTCCCATTCGGGTATTTCAGTTTGTTTTGGAAATTTTATTTAGGTTCTGGCTAATATATCTTCTTTTTGATACAGGAGATATTTTGGTCATAAGCCTACCATTCGACCAAATGCTAAGAAACTATATCGTGTGTTCTTAAACAGAAATAACATGACATGGGAGGAATTCGCAGCTAAAGTTCATACATTTCAAAGAGGATTCCTGGGGGAGCCCAAGGAGGTGAGGCCAGGGAGGGGTGAGTTTCATGAAAATCCATCAGCGTGTATATGTGAGGATTCTGAGGCTGAATCGAAAATGGACTGGGGTCGTAAAAAAATTGGCAAAGGCAATGTAGCTAAGAAGAAAGATAGTGATGATGCGAAAAAAGAAGTTGAGGCAGTTCACGATGAAAATATAGACTATGAGCCAGAAATGTCTGATCCCGAGGATGAAGATGATGTGGATAGCCCTCCAGGTGAAGTTTCACTTGGTAGATCCCAAGTTGAAGCTTTGTCCAATGAAACAAGTACCGATTATGACCCTTTCACCTCTGAGGAAACTGAGTTGGACGAGTTGCTTTCAGATTGAGAAGGATCAAAGATCGCTGTTCAAGAGGTTTTGCTTGTATATAAGACACCCTGCTATAAAGAGTACTTTGGGCGTTAACCTATCTTCAATGTGTTCAATTTTGAATGCCTTTTTGGTCTGAACAAATTCTGTGGCTGAAGCCTTGCTGACACAGCAACGCGGATTGACTTTACTTGAAATATTCTGTTAAGAGTTATAGGATATTGATGAGCTTACTTGCGGCCAGGAGCTTGAAATTGTAGTAGCTTTGGAGGCCTATGATCCATGATGCTTAAACTCGTGAAGAAACTCCAGCCACTGAGATGGAGCTCCCCAAGGACATTTTTTCCGGCATAGTGTTCAAAGTTGTACTTCAAACAATCTGTATACATAGACGGGAATGTTAATTTCTAATTGACTTACTAACTTATTGCATAAAGATTTGTTGCGAGCGTAGGAGAGAGAGAGAGAGAGAGAGAGAGAGAGAGAGTTAAAATATAACATGCTTTAATTGTTCTTCAATAAAAAGGAACAGTAGTGAGTTTATCTTTTCTTAGACAGGTTTGAGTTTGAGTTCTGTCTAGTCTTATCTATGTACTTATCAATCTCATTCAGGGTAAATCAGGCGTATGAGCATGACTCTAGCCACTTACATTTCTTAAAAATTCTAATTTACGAAGTTAACGTGAGGTATTAGTATAAAATATAGTTGTGGATTGGCTATGTATTTAAATCGCTGAAACATTAAATTGTACTATTTGGTTGATGTGGAGAGATGCCAGGACCAACTCAAGCAACCTTGCTCAGTTTATATAAATTTGTTACTTGCACCATCTGCAAATATTATCACTTTTAATTTTGTCAATCTTACATGCTCGCACATTCATCAATCAAATCTTTTTTAAAAGTCCAAAATGAAAATCAACCCGAAACCAAACTCGAAACTAATTGGATTAGTTTTCAAACCCAAAGTCACTCTAATAATTTTGGATTTGAGTTTGACAATTTTTTTTTAATCCAAAAGCAAAAGAAATACAGCTCGGAGCCACATGAAAAGTTTCTGGGACCTTACGCAACAACCAAGAGAAAGCAGTGTGTGGGGGCTGTGTGAAAATGTTCAAACATCAAAGCATGAGGTTCTTGGTAAGAAGTTATTTTTTATATGAGTTAATACCCAAAAACCCCGTTAAACTATCACATTCCCTAAAATTTTCGTGAACTATATTGCTTTTCATATTTAAACACTCACATTGTTGGCTTGACGTATACACTTGCTTGGGAACGCATGACAACTAAAAAAACCATCAAAATGGCCTACCTAACAGAAAATAATGGCTAATTAGCCTAACTCTCTTTAAATATTCTCTTTATTTCAATTACATCTATCTTTCTTCCCCATATTTCACCTTTCTTTCTTATTTTTTTTTTCTCCTTTCTTCTTTATTTTTCACCTTCTTCTTCATTTTTTAACTTTTTTCTTCATTTCTCCATACGGGTTTCTTTTGAAAAAAAAAATCCTCTTGTTTCCTCTGAAATGCTTTATTCTCTTTCTTGTTTTTGGTCTTTTTTCATGTCTTACGCAATTGTTGAAAGAATACCAATTTAAATCTTCTTATTAAACTCAACACCTTATAGAGAATCAAGTTGAATCTCTTGAACTTTCTTTATGTAATCTGGAATTAGAGAATGTAATTGCTAGCCAATTGAGTTTTTATTTGCGAAATTTTATTTTGTACAATCCTTTTTATGTAATGTAAGATAATTTTTAAGAAATGCAACACAATATGCCTTTATTTATATTTGTATTGTGCTACAAAGCGAATATAAAAAAGAATCTATCAATTGGAGTCTAGCATAAAGCACAATCACAATTAAACCTAAAATTAACACAGTACATTAGATATTATTTTGATCAAAATTCCTAGAGTTAATCAATCATTCGAGAGTATTATATCATGAGAAAACTATATAAAAAAATTGTACAAACTATAAGTTAATATAGTTAGACATACGTACCTTTAAGAGTCCAACTTGGAGTTTTAGTATATAGGGGAATGTTCAAGAAGGTTTTGGGGACACTAAATAGTTTAAGCAGGCAACTGATAGTTTAGGCGAGTTTTAAGCTGAGTTAAATAGTCATGTGCAGTGCTACATGGTACATATTTAGATAATTAGGAGCATGTACTAGACGAACCTCTAAGAATACAAAGAGGGATTTTAATATGAAGGGTAATGACACTGAATAGTATAAGCAGGTAAGGGTGGGCATAGTTTGGGCAAATCCGAAATCCAAACCGAAATCCAATTTTGTTTTAAAGATTTTTGGTTTGGATTTTCGGATTACGGATTAGTTTAAATTTGATTTTTAATTTTTTTGGATTTCTGGTTGGATGTTGGATTTGGTACTTTGGATTTTTGGATATTCAAAAATTCAAAAATGTCTATTTTCTATATGTCAATAATAATAAGTTAAAATACACTATCCATTGGAGATTATTTCATATATGCAATATTAATTACTAAGTTACTGTCAGAATATTTTATATTAGGACATGATTTTTGTTGGGGTTAAAGTGGTGGTATGAATGGAAAATGGGGGAAGAAGATGAAAAGACAACTTTAGCTTTCCCTCATTGGTTAAAGACAAGCATTTATTTGGGTTTAAATATAGAAACACTTCCTTAAGCTCTTAAAAGAAGATAAGAGTAAGGGGCCTCGCGCCGTCGTTGTCGCTCGGCTCGGCTTAATATTTTATATTAATATTTTTGTGACCGTTATTTGTAACGAGATAAAATTAATTAATTTTTCGACTTTAATTTATTCAAATATTCCCGCGTTAATTAAACAGCCATCAGAAAGGCTGTCTTTCACGAATAGCCACCTGCAGTGTGAAAAGTCACTTTCGTACCCTTTCAATCTAGAATTCGTTGGCTATAAACAAACAGCCATTCCTTTAGATTTTTTCACTCTGAAATTTTCTGCTTCATCACCTTCTTCTTTCTGCATCATCACTTTAAAACAAAGTAAGTTCCTCGTGTGGTTTTCTCCATTACTTTTGAGTCCGTCGATAACTTAGTGGTTTGAAGTGCCACTACCGCTAAGTTGGGAGATCCATTCTATCCTGGGAAGAATTTATCCGTCAACCTTGGGCAACAGTGAGGGGATAAGATTATTTAAGGACACACAAAAAACTTGTGGGCTCGGAACATAATTCTGCTAATTTCTGTTCATTTATTTTCTCGCTTCGTCACTTATAAGTTTTAATAACAAGCTTAAAAATCTTATTTATATATATCATTGTTATTCTGATTTTTGAAGTGTCTGAAACCTTCGTGGTTTTCTGAACAATTTTGAATAATATCTCTTCATTGTGTTAAAATGAGTTTGAAGAATAATCTCTTCACTGTGATCAAAATCAGTTTGAAGAATAATCTCTTCCCTGTGTTGTCTTGATTTGAAGAATTAAATACTTCACCGTTTACTGAATCTATTTGTGTCATATTGATAGAAATGGCTAATGGAGAGGAACAAAGTGATTCTGATGTGACTGTTACTGTTCCTAGCCGTCCTACTGCACCTGCAATGGCTATTCCACCAGCAGAAAAGCCGGGAAATTTTTTTGGTGTAGACTTTAAGAGATGGAAGCAAAAGATGTTTTTTTATCTAACTACTGTAAGTCTGCAAAGGTTCATTCAAGAGGATGTTCCAATTGTGCCTGAAGGAACCCCTGACAACGAGCGCTTCATTGTTATTGAGGCTTGGAAGTACTCTCATTTCCTGTGCAAAAACTATATATTTAAGTGGGCTAGAAGATGGCTTATACAACGTTTATAGCGTCATGAAAACATCTAGAGAATTATGGAATGCTCTTGAAAAGAAGTACAAGACAGAAGATGATGGATTAAAGAAGTTTGTGACTGCCAAATTTTTGGATTTTAAAATGATTGATGGTAAATCAGTTATAACGCAAGTTCAAGTACTACAAGTTATTGTTCATGACCTCCTTGTTGAAGGTACAAAACAAGTTAATACTTTGATTCAAGATATTAATTATTGTACTAATTATAAATTTATGTTTGAAAGTACGATCATAAATGAGGTGTTTCAAGTTGCGGTATTTATTGAAAAGTTGTATCCGCTATGGAAGGACTTTAAGAATTACTTGAAACATAAGAGCAAGGAAATGACGCTTGAGGACTTTATTGTTCGTCTACGGGATTGAAGAAGACAACAAGGCTGCTGAGAAGAAATCTCTTGTAATAATGAGTGCTAATATTGTTGAGGAAGCTTCAACGAGTAAAAAGAGGAAGAAGTCAAAGAATTATCCACACAAGAAGAGGTTCAAAGGTAATTGCCACAACTGTGGTAAGGTTAGAAATAAGTCTAATGAATGTCGTGCACCAAAGAAGGACAAAAAGAAAAGTTAAGCGAACATGATTGAGAAGAATGATGAAATCGACGACCTATGTGCCATGTTTTCAGAATGCAACCTAGTCGGAAATCCTCGAGAATGGTGGATTGACTTAGGAGCAACTCCACATGTTTGTGCTAACAAAGAGTTGTTAACTTCTTATGATCCCGCTGGAGCTAACAAGACAATGTTTATGGCAAACTCCGCTACTGCAAAAATCGAAGGAACATGCAAAGTGTATTTGAAGATGACTTCGGGAAAGATTGTGACCTTTAAGGATGTTCTTCATGTTCCTGAAATGCGGAAGAATTTAGTTTCAACATCACTTCTAGTCAAGAATGGATTTAAGTGTGTTTTTGTTTTTGACAAGGTTGTACTTAGTAAGAATGAAATGTACGTAGGAAAAGGTTACCTGACTGAGGACCTTTTTAAGCTCAATGTAATTGCCATTGATATGAATAAAATTTCTGCTTCTTCTTACTTGTTTGAGTCAAATAATTTATAGCATGAACGTTTAGGTCACGTCAATTTTAAAACTTTGCGAAAAATAATTAATTTGGAAATTCTACCTAAGTTTGAATACAATAATTCGAAATGTCAAATATGTGTGAAATCAAAGTATGTTAAGCATTTTTACAAGTCAATTGAAAGGAACTCAAATCCTTTAGACTTAATTCACACGGATATTTGCGATATGTAGTCAATACCATCTCGCGGTGAAAAGGGTATTTTATAATTTTTATTGACGACAATACTAGATATTGCTATATTTACTTACTTAATAGTAAATATGAAGCAATAGATGCATTAAGGCAGTACAAAAATGAAGTTGAAACGCAATTAAACAAAAAGATCAAAATGATAAGAATTAATAGAGGCGGCAAGTATGAATTTCCTTTTGAAGAAATATGTTTGGAAAATGGCATTATTCACCAAACGACTGCCCCTTACTCACCGCAATCTAATGGAATTGCGGAAAGAAAGAATAGAACATTAAAGGAAATGATGATAGCCCTATTAATAAGCTCTAGTTTACCTCAGAACTTGTGGGGGAAGCTATTCTTACAGCTAAACTAATACTGAATCGAGTTCCCCATAGCAAAACACAATCCATTCCATATGAAAAATAGAAAGGAAGGAAATCCAACTTAAAATATTTTAAAGTGTGCGGGTGTTTAGCTAAAGTGCAAGTTCCTAAATCCAAAAGGATAAAAATTAGACCAAAAACCGTTGATTGCGTTTTCATAGGATATGCAACAAATAGTAAGGTATATTGGTTTTTGTTTCATAAACCAGAAAATTCCGACATTCATATTAATACGGTAATTGAATCGGATAATGTTGAATTTTTGGAGAATATTTATCCGTATAAAATGGAATGTAAGTCATCTAATAAAAAATCTAAGCGACCTCAGGAAGAAGAAAAGAAAGATACATTTAATGAGGAAAATCCAAGACGTAGTAAACGTCAGAGGACAACTACTTCCTTTGGACCAGATTTTCTGGCTTTCTTATTACAAAATGAGTCTCAAACGTTCAAAGAAGTAATGTCTTCCTCGAAAGCACAATATTGAAAAGAGGCAGTCAATAGTGAAATATAATCCATATTAAGTAATCATACTTGGGAATTGGTTGATCTTCCTCCAGGAAATAAACCTTTTGGGTTCTAAATGGATTTTTGAAAAGAAAATGAAGTTGATATTACTATTGACAAATACAAGGCAAGACTAGTTGTTAAACGATTTAGACAACGAGAAGGTCTTGATTACTTTGACACATACTTGCCGGTAATAAGGACTATATCTATTCGAGTGTTAATAGTGTTAGACTCCGTGTATGGCCTTCAAATCCATCAGATGAATGTAAAGACAACCTTTTTAAATGGGGATTTAGAGGAAGAAACCTATACAGAACAACCTGAAGGGTTTGTAGTTTTCGAAAAAGAAAAAAAGGTTTGTTGACTTATAAAGTCACTTTACGGATTAAAACAAGCACCAAAATAATGGCATGCAAAATTTGATCAAACAATGTTGTCAAATGGTTTCAAGATCAATGAGTGTGATAAATGTGTTTACATTAAAAATACTCCAAATTAAATTGTCATTATTTATTTATATGTGGATGATATGTTGATAATGAGTAACGATATTGCTAACATAAATGCTACTAAGCGCATTCTTACTAGCAAGTTTGATATGAAAGAATTAGGAGTTGCCGATTTAATTTTGGAAATTAAAATCCTACAGACCCCTCAAGGTCTAGCTTTGTCTCAATCTCATTAGATTAAAATGGTTCTTGAAAAATTCAAGTATTTGGACTTTAAGAAGCAAAAACGCCAATTGATTTAAACCATATTCTTGTAAAGAACAAAGGCGAAAGCAAATCTCAATTGAATTATGCTCGAGTGTTGGGTAGTTTGATCTACATTATGAATTGCACACGACCAGATATAGCTTGTGCAATAAGCAAGCTTAGTCGATACACAAGTAATCCCAACCATGCTCATTGAATAGCAATGAAATTAGTTTTGGGATATTTAAAATATAATCAAGACTAAGCATTGTATTACAATAATTATCCTGCAGTAATTGAGGGATATAGTGATGCAAATTGGACCACCAGATCAACTGAAATAAAATCCACAAGTGGATACGTTTTTACTATTGGTGGAGGAGCAGTGTCTTGGAAGTCATCCAAGCAGACATGCGTCGCTTGTTCTACAATGGAGTCTGAGTTTATAACTTTAGACAAGGCCGGTGAAGAAGCCGAATGGCTTCAAAATTTCTTAAAAGATATTCCTTTTTGGCCCAAACCTTTGGCACATGTATGCATACATTGCAACAGTCAAACATCAATAGGAAGGACAAGGAGCATTATGTATAACAAAAAATCTTGTCACATTTGACGAAGACACAATACCGTTAGATAACTACTCTCTAGTGAAATTATCATAATTGACCACATAAAGTCAAAAGATAATGTATCGGACCCGCTTACAAAAGGCTTACCTAGAGAGGCGGTTGAAAAGTCATCAAAGGGAATGGGACTATGGCCGAGGACAAGTCACTATGGTGGTAACTCTACCTAGAAGATTGGAGATCCCACAATCTAGGTTTAAGGAGATCAAACAAACTCATTAGTGACGGTCTAAAATTGTCAAATAAAATATTGGTCCATTCTCGTTATGCAGACAATGTTCAGTACCAAGGAGAAAACGTTAAGACTTTTTAATGATTTCTAAGTTTGATATAGGGTATATCGAATAGTATATCTATGGGATAACGCGTTTAGGAATCATCTATATAAATGTGAAGTGTAAGCCGCTTTAAAGAGAATGTAGTAAAGGCTAGTTCTCTATGCACTTATGAAACCAGGCGGTGTTCATGACTAAAACAAACACAACAATGAGAACCAAAAGATGGATAAGGATTATTTGTGTGACATATGTTGTCTAGGTATACACTAAAGCTCGACGGTTCAAAGATATCAAATCTACCAATTAACCGAGTATATCTGATAAATCTTCACTACAGAAAGTTCAAAGGGAAACCTACTTTTCCCGATGCAATTAATCCTTAGTTGCGAATCACACAAAAGTTTTTATGCATGTCCATCATTCCCCATCCATGTGGGGGATTGTTGGGGTTAAAGTGGTGGTGTGAATGGGAAGTGAGGGAAGAAGGTGAAAAGGTAACTTTAGCTTTTGCACTTTGTCCCCCATTAGTTAAAGACAAGCATTTTGTTGGGTTTAAATATAGAAGCACTTCCTTAAGCTCTTAAAAGGAGATAAGAGGAAGGGGCCTCGCGTCGTCGTCGTCGCTCGCTCGCTCGGATCGGCTTTGGCTTCGACTTCGGTCAGTTGATATGATTGATTGATCATTTTTTGGACCAATAAAATTTTTGATCTTTAATTTATTAAAATATTACCGCGTTAATTAAACAGTCGAAAAGGCTGTCTTTCACGAATAGCCACATGCAGTGTGAAAAGCCACTATCACACCCTTTCAATCCAGAATTCGTTGTTTTTCACTCTGAAAACTTCTACTTCATTACCTTCTTCTTTCTGCATCATCACTTTAAAACAAAGTATGTTCCTCGTGTGGTTTGCTCCATTACTTTTGAGTTCGCCGATAACTTAGTGGTTTGAAGTACCGCTACTGCTAAGTTAGGAGTTTCGTTCTATCCTGGGAAGAATTTATCGGTCAACCTTGAGCAACAGTGAGGGGATAAGATTCTTTAAGAACACACAAGAAACTTGTGGGCTCGGAACATAATTATGCCAATTTCTGTTCATTTATTTTTCTGATTTCGTCACTTATGAGTTTTAATAACAATTTTACTATTACTACTTCTTATCGGCCGTATTAATGTCTCTGTTGCATTTTCTTGATAGTAATTTCATTACTTCAGTACTTTATTTGGATGATTGCAGTGAGAATGAGTAACTTTTCAGGTAATTTAATACGAGTACTTCATTTGAATATTCATTTTTGTAAAAAGAAGAAACATGTCAACTTATAAGCTCAAAATCCGTAATTCAAAATATCCAACCCAATTAATCTGAAACTGAATTTTAAAAACCCGATCCACCGAGCTTATTTGGATTGTCATTTCTTCAATCCGAAAATCAAAATTCTATATTTAATCTGAACTGTCCGAACGTCTACCCTAATAGGCACGAAACTGATAAAATTATAGTAATAGTTTAGGGAGATTTTATGTATTAACTCTTTTGATATTTATATATCGTCTCTTATACTCATATATATCATTAATCATGGTTAAGTGTTATATATTAGTACTTTAATTTTTACCCATGTTTTTTTACCAGACCTAATTTGTGGCGTTAGATTGATTTGGTTGGTTCCAAGAATTTTGCATAGGCCAATTCTTAGATTTGGCCATGCCAAGTCGGCAACCATATGATTTTGTGCGAGTGTATCGCCTACTTCCACGATTTTGACTTAAATCTAGGCTTGTGGGGTTTGAAAATTTGTTCGCCCCTTAACTCTGCCGAATGTTTTGCTAACGAAACGAATCATTCTGAGCTTATCCAGACACACACGACATACCATATTTGATTTGATTATCTACTACTTGTACTTCAAAAGTGTTGTTTTGTGTAAACTTTTTATTATTTGTCCTCTTTTTATATGTACATGTGGCCTTGCTTTCACCATAAAATATGTGTCAGCACTCATGTGCGAGTTTAGGATTTCATCCTCAGCATGTATCTTTTGCCATATCATCGCAACACTTTGTTGTTGTTGTGGATTTGAACAAATGTACTATATTAGCGAATACATAATTTAAATTTTATGGGCTTAAAAGTACTTATATTTTTAAAGTTATAAGTTCATATCTATTAGTATATATTATAATTTTAGTAATATATTACTCTACACTAAAAATACCAGATTCAGTTAAACCCGTTACAACCGAAGGGCCCGCCCCTGATTGACCTCACAACTCGGCAACTTACACCAGACAAACGGCAACTACCATCTATGCAATAGCGAAAAAACATAATTTTCATTAATAGAATTCAGAAAATAAAAAAATTAAAGAAATTCAACATTTAAAATATTATATGAGTATAATTTTCAGCGAAAGGGATTAGGCCTTTCTTCCCACCTAGCTCCATCCCTATAGCTACACCAAGAAGGAAATCACTCTTTCTTCCTAAATATTACTTATTGTTTTCATTATTAATTAGCTTTTCTGTTTATTAAATTAATGATTCCTAAATATTTATTATTTTAAAAAATTAAGAACGAATTATACATTTTTTTAATTTTATCCTTAGCATTATTTGATCTAGAATTAAGAGGCACAAAAATAAAGTTCACATATTTATTGAATAGATTGATATGATGAAAAATTAAAAATTAATAAGACATAAAGTAGTCAAATTACTCTTTTTATTAGCAATATTTTCTTAAAGGATACAAAAGCTTATTCTGACAACTAAATGGGAACAAAGGGAGTATATTTTTGAGAATAATGAATAATTTGTTTCATTTTAATTCAACCTCATTATTTCTTATTTCTTGCTACAGGAATGAATAACTTATGTGAGTAGCTCCTAGTGGTATTAAAGTGGAGGTTGACTATTGTTATTACTATTCTTCTAAAGATGATTGTTAATACTCCTTCCGATTCAAGAAAAGATTAATTTATTTTTTCAAAATTATTCTTATGTTGGTATCCAAAAAAATCGTTTACTCCTCACATTAAATTATGCTGCAATATTTAATTAAAAGTAGTTTAGTCACACTAATTAATTTTATCTAGAAATTAGTATTTTTTAATGGGTGTGTCCAAATCAAATTGATTACTTATTATGGATAAGAGGGAGTATATCAATTTGAGATTAATTACTCCCTCCGTTCCAGCTATATGAACATATTTTCTCTTTGGTTCGTTCTAAAAAGAATGACTCTTTTTTAAATTTGAAAATAATTTAGATTAAATTCTTAATTCTATTCTCGGTAAAAAGATTTTATAAACACATAATTTGAATTTATTTATTTAGGATCATAAATTTTAAAAATCTTTATTTTTTCCGAAACTTTGAAGCACGTATGAAATAGAGTAAGTAAAAGATTTGCCATTTGGAAGTACTTCGAGAAGGGACCGAAGCTGAGAGTACCACGTGGCAAATCTAGTGTGGCAAAATGGAAACAAAGGCAAAGCCTATGGACCCACTCTTGGCCTCGTGTTTACGAATATATAAATTAAATTAAATCTTCCTTTTAGCAGCAAAATCCATAAGTCCATTTTACGGGCTCACCGTTACCAATTTTCAGATCAATCCTTTTTTTGTTCGCCGTGAAAGTGCAGTCACACAAAGATTCTCTCCCCGAATTTCTCTCCTCAAAATCTCATTCTTCCTATTTTCACTCCAACTCTCTTCTTTCCCCCCTAAACTTTGACCTTCATACACTTCACTCCCTAAGCATCCTATTTCATTCACTTTTCATTTTACATTTATCAATGACATTTTCGTAAAGAGAAATTGCAATGGCGGCGCCTTCCCACAGATTAACTGTGCCATTCGGTCTTAAGCTCAAAAGACTCGATGTTAGAATTGGAGTTGTAAAGTTGCAGCGGAAGAAGATTAGTCATAGTTATGGTGTAAAAGTCCAGGCTTCTTCTTCTACTATGCCCTTTGCGTCTCCACAGTGAGTTTTTCCTTCAAACTTAAATTGGTCAATTTTGCATTTTTTCCAACTTTTAGTTCATTGATACTGTTATCTTGTATTTACGTTTACCATTGACAGAGCTTTAAAGTGAAATGTGAACTTTACCCAAAGTTTTCGATAAAAAGGTCTCAACGTTACCCTTAGGTTGAAGCTCAATACTAACTGCGGAGTGATTCTAGAGCAAAAGTTTAATGGAGGGTAAATATTTGCAAACTAACCCTTATTTCGCTTTTAAAACGGTTGTAGATTGGTCATCAATTTGATTTGATTTTTGCTAACCTGGGAACGAGTAAAATAATTAATCCTAGTCTTACTAAGATAATAAGCTGGACAAGAAAGCAACCTCCACTTTCAACCAAGAGGTTTGAGTTCGAGTCTCCCTAAGAGCACGGCGGAAAGTTTTTCGAGGGAAGGATGACGGGGTCTATTTGGAAACAACATCTCTATCCCAGGGTAGGGGTAAAGGGGTAAGGTCTGCGTACACACTAACCTCTCCAAATCCTACTAAGTGGGATTATATTGGTTGTTGTTGGACTAAGATAATAAGTTGTTTTATACTTTGCCATGTTCGAGGAATTTTGAAGGAAGAAAAGAAGATTTATCTATTGAATTTTGTAAATAGTAATTTTCACTTAAATTAACTTTAAAAGAGATTAGTGAATGAAATAACCTAAAGTTTTGTTATTCTTTTCAGCTTGAGCTGGGTTGTTTGCACTTTCCAGTCATTTAAAGCGTATTAGTACATAGGCTCTTTTTTCTTTTATAGACAATGTAAAAGTATTTCATTAACAGTGCACTATGGCAATGCATGTAAAAGAAATTATAACCTTGCTCACACAAGGATGTAAAGTAGTCAGTCAATTAAATTGGTCAAGAACATAGTTTAGTTGAAATTCGGACTTTTTATTTTCGGTAATGTTGTCATCCATGTCAGCTTGTGCCCATCTCGATTTGTACACCAGACACCTACTGGCTCACTAGCATAGTTACTGAGTTATTCTCTCAATAAGGCGTGGCCAGATGGTAAGATTTACCTAGTATGATCTCCTAGGGATTCGACTGCTAGATCACTCCCATAGGAGCAAAATATTCTACTTGTTTATCATTGTTAATGATTCACAATCAATGTAGCATATGAGTTGTATTCATAGTTTTTTGTTTTTGATAAATATATAGGGCAAACTAAAAATCATGTTATCTAAACTATTCAACGAGATCAGGCTTGGTTAATCGTTAATAAATTAATATCTAAGTCGAGCTCAGCTTATGTTTGTAGCTTGACAATGCCTCTGCTCCCACACTTTGCTACAACTTTTTCAACCAAGCTCGAGTGGTAGAAAGCAACCTAAGTTGAGTCAAATGTCAAATTTTTGTGGGGTCATTTAGTCTGCAAAATAGAATAAACTACGGTTGTATTACATTATAATAATTAAATATATGTAACAACAAATTTAATCAATTGTTTAGCCTCAAATTGACTCGTCTTGCTATGATTGATTGCAAACAGATATTTGCTTGGTTTTTTTGTCCGTTCATACTTCATAATAGACTTTTACTCTGCAGATCGCGATTTGCTTCAAAGCAAGAACAATTCTTTCCACGCTGCACCCCAAGAAATTCAGGCCCTCAGTCCCATGACTCTCCACCAAAACGAGGTATTAATGATTCCAACCTTCTTGGCTTTCATAAGATTCTTGGTTGTTTCTAAGTTCGGTCGCCTACTCTAATTATGCAAGGGTCTTAGTGGCACTTGATCATAATTTTCTAACTTCTGCTTCCTTCTCCAGACACCGGTATCGCGAACGAGAAAGATTGGGGCATCAATCTGCAGAACGAGAATGTCAATGAATCTGGGACTAATGAAGATGGCAGTACTTGGTATCGGAAGAGTGGAGAAGATATTGGTGACAATGGATACCGATGCCGATGGACAAGGATGGGTGGGCAGAGCCATGATGGTACCACAGAATGGAAAGAAATGGTACATATGTCCTTATAGTCATGTTGCTATAAGATTATATTGAAGAACTATAGTCAGCCAACATGTTTCATGGAAATACTTTTCCAAGCACTTCAATGTAGCACATTTTAAATTGACTGAGTGTTCAACTATGTTAGTTCTCGTGTCTATCATCAAAGATCCATTTTAAAAGAAAAAAAAAATTGTGCCTCAATGACTGTTGACAAATTATTTTTTGCGGCAAAACTTGATATGCGTACGTATGAGAGACCAAAACGTTTGAACACTTGAACTTGGGAAGCTGATTCTATTAGAGTAACACTCCTAGTAATTAAGGCATCAATTTTACCTTGTTTGGCATTGAATCATGCCATTTTTTTTTTCATAATGTCGTTAATGTACTATGTAACTGTTGATAGTTTTATCCTAATAGCACTACATTCCCTCTAAACTTCTGTTTAATTATCGGTCAAGAATAAAAAATAATTAACTCCAGAGATATAGGTACTTAAGTAATTCAACTCATACTGATATCCTTACAATGAGGACTGAGGACTCTTAATTATATTGATGTCAGAAGAAACATAAGTCAAGGTTTTGCCAGTCAAGAACTACAGGAAGTTTTCATGTTTAGCATTTAGAGAACATTAACTTTCAGTACTGGTTAGGGTGGATTTCCTGGTACCTGTGAATAATTTTCTTGACATGGGAATCTGTGGATGGTTTTTCTATCTCAGAACATACTTCTGTTCTGTATTTGAAAGCAATGCATATCCTGGTTAGAGCCTGGGGATGCTTGCAGATTATTGAGCTTTTCTGTTAAGCTAAGGTTTACCCTCAGAGTTTAAGAACTAATGGGTACTTGGAGAAAAGCTAGTGATCCGCATCTAGGAAAATCCTTTGCGGCTTTTCTAGTTAGTCCTATTTACAAGTTTATAAGCATATAGTATGATGCTAGATCACCTGATTGCAATAGTAATTTGTTGACATTATTTTATAACCTTATCTAGTATCATCCCAGGTGGATGCATTTAATTGGATTTCTTGATCTCCTTGACAGTGGTGGGAAAAAAGCGACTGGACTGGTTACAAAGAACTAGGTAATGCTAATTTTTGGTTATATCAGTTTACTTCACTTGGCCAAATTCTCTATGTCCTATCCGTTTTAAGCATTGATTTAAGTATTATTTTGAAGTCAATCAATTTTCACTTTATTCTTCCGGGAAATCATGATTTATCCGTTTTCCTTTTTGTTTGATGATTGGCAGGTGCAGAGAAATCTGGAAAAAATGCTGAAGGAGATTCGTGGTTGGAAACATGGCAGGAAGTTCTTCACCAAGACGAGTGGAGGTTGTATATTTGTTATCCAACTTTCTGTGATCTTATAAGCTGCTGAATTCTCCTGGTTACATTGTAATGTAATATAACTGGATTTTATGCTTTGACAAAGCCATTATAAATATATAACACTGCATGTTTTTACTGCAGCAATCTAGCTAGGATAGAAAGGAGTGCACAAAAACAAGCAAAATCAGGCACAGAGAACGCCGGGTGGTATGAGAATTGGTAAGACTTGAGAAATGGAAGATTCATAATCATTATGTTATGAACAATGAAACTACCTGCAATTATGTTGTTAGAGCACATTACTCTGATGCAGGTCAGAAAAATATGACGCAAAGGGTTGGACAGAGAAAGGGGCCCACAAGTATGGTAGACTAAATGAACAGTCATGGTGGGAGAAATGGGGAGAGCAATATGATGGAAGAGGATCTGTCCTTAAATGGTATCTTATTTTTCCCTTATAATTAAAAGGTCATCTGATTTTTCATTTGCCATTACTCGTTTTGGGTTCCAGACTCCTCGATTGGTAAAAGTTGACTTTTCGTGTAAGTGCTAACAGCTTTGATCAGCTAACCATTTGCACATTTGGTTGAAAAATCCTAGTCTGTTTTTGCCTTGAACAACTTACATCCTATGCCACATGGATACTTTGTATGATGAATATCTCTTATGCTAATATATGTGATAATGGGGAAAACAAACTCAAGTTCCAGAAGTTGATGGGGGGATGAAAAAATTGGTCATGCTGGTATCTCCTCAACTGAGGGGGGGGGGGGCTGTCAAGTAGGATCTACATGCAATTGGAACTTTTGACTTGTGTTTGGGGGAAAAAATACCTGTATTTTTTCACTTCATTTTGTCATCAAACATTTTTTTCTTCTGTTTTTTTCAATCTAATAGATTTACTATACTCTATTTAATGGGTCAAGTAAGTATTTGTATTTTAGGTACTTTCAAAATACCCTTCATTGGGTAATCTTCATTTTTAAGAGGCAACATCTAAACACAAACTTCTAAAAAATTTAACTTTTTTAATTAACAACCATCCTGAATAGGAAGTTCCAACTTATTTTACAACTTTGTTCGACAATATTTGAATGTGAAACCTGAGACATACACCTTCAGTAATAGTACAATTAGGTTAATGATATGGCATTATAAGATGATAACGTGCTTAACTGCTTACTTTATGAACTATTCACCTTGTTAAATGGTTGAGAACTTTCTTCAAGCTTGCTTCATGTTCTGAGGCACTGAAAAATGGAGTTTTTGTTGCTTACGGAATTTTATTACCCCTTTTCTCAGGACGGACAAGTGGGCAGAAACTGAACTGGGAACGAAATGGGGAGATAAATGGGAGGAGAAATTTTTTGGCGGCATTGGTTCACGACAAGGGGAGACTTGGCATGCATCACCCAGCGGTGAAAGTAGGTCCTATCTTGTTTTTTCTTGGTTGTCAACTTGGATTGCACATTTTTTGTCTCCTTAAAGTACTAGGGTGTTGACATTTACCTTTGACTTATTGGAACAGACTATGGTGTTGAAACGAAAACCCAATGGCCAGAAGCTTTTGTTAAAATGAAACTTCAGCTACAAAATGTAATCCACCCACCTCATAAGAAAATAAAAAGAACGTGATAGTTATCTATTTCACAAGAATGTGCACTGCAGCTCAAATAGATGTAAGAAAAGATTGAAAAGTCTAATCAGAACAAGAAAATGATTGAAAAGCTAACCAGAATTACTTGTGGAGGTAAGGGTATGTATATATTGGCAATATAGGAACATACAGCAGCTTGTAATTGTCGTATACTCATTTTCCTTTAAACATGCTAACATTTTATGAAATGGTCTTGTACAACTTAATTTCCTACAATAAGTGATTGTTCAAGCTAGAAGGGAATCCATCCAAAATGTATCAGTTTCTACGTCTGTAAGTTCTGATGTCAAGGATTTCCTGAATTTGTTATTTTAAAAATGCTAACCATATTCAGATTTAGGGGCAAATTAATTGTCATTTCTTGAACAATTAATGCGACACTTAACCTAATACTTTTTCCTTCTAATTATCCAGGGTGGTCAAGGACATGGGGAGAGGAGCACTTTGGAAATGGGTATTTCATGACTATAAATCTAATATTTCGTTATGTTCTATGATATCTTGCAAGTTGCATGTTCACTTCCTCGATATGTTTTCCTTCTTTAAAACCAAATGATATAATATAAAAATGACTCAAGTTATGCCTATTTTTTTTAATGAATCAGCAAAGTGCACAAATTTGGCAAGAGCACAACAGGTGAAAGCTGGGACATGGTTGTAGAGGAAGAAACTTTTTATGAGTAAGTGAGACTCACTCATATGCAGTAAAACTTCCCTTATGAGCGAATATTTTGAATTATGAAGCTATGTTTGCCTGTTTTCCTTAATGTCACGAGATACATCAAAGTAAAATGACTTACTTGTTATTCAAGGGATGAACCTCACTATGGGTGGGCAGACGTGGTAGGTGATTCAAGCCAGTTGTTCTCTATACAACCTCAGGAACAACCTCGTGGTGTGCCTCCAAATATTGATTTTGGGTCGTCTGTAGACGATGAGTCTCCTCCAACTAGGTGACTTCTTCCCATCTGCCTAAGTTTTGGTGGACAGAGTTGATCCTTGTACTTGTGTGAGACAGAGTGTAGTAGTTGTATAGTCGGGATTCGCAAAGTTGGCCTGGACAACACTATTATCAAAAAAGGATGAGTCACCTCCAACTTTATCACAATGACAAGGCATCTTCTCATTGGCCGAGCTTGATTCTTAAAATAGCTAGTTTACAATTTTGTCAGAAATTTATTAGTAATTTTTTTGCTACTGTCCATTTATTTCATTCTTTCAACATTGTGTTTTTTGCTTTTCTTTTGTGTGGACATGTTGTTTAGATCCTTTTGATTTTTTCCAAAGAGGGTATTCACCTATTTTATAGAGGAATGTCTTGGTCGAAAGAGCCTGGTTGGTCTAGAAATTTGCTGTGTTTAACCAAAATCTGATGTCATCGGTGTGTAATAGGCGAGTTCAGAGTAGTAGGATGGTGCTGCTAATGTTTATTTTGTTGTGTACTGTACATATTGAATAGCATTTCATTTCAGAAAGTTTTTAGATGTATAAGATATGGGACAGGTAAAAACATATCTGGTGTTTATACCAATCCAATGAATACATGACTATCACTAGTCCATAGTTAATTAACAACATTTTACTTTAGTTTATTAGTTAACCATGTTAAATTAGTATGGAATTGTGTAAACGTTGGGTGCGGGACAATCCAGACTAGTTGACTTGTTTTGCCTTTAATTGATCGAGTGTACTTAAGGAAAAAAAATGCCATTTTGAAGAGGTAAGAAATCACATAAAGAGAATGATATGCAGACACAGCACAAGTGAAAATATAGATGCCAACTTGCAAGTTTGCAATACTCAGAAATTTTGGACTGGAATACAAGAATTACCTTAGATGCCTGATCAAAGAGGAAAAGGTTCAGTATTTACATGAGAAAAATTAAACAAGTATGAAGCACTGCTAGCTGCATAAATACATACATAACAATGGTTTGGCAAAACTCGTACAAATAGAAACACCTTGAAATATGATCATAAATCAGATTAGGCCCTGTAGATTGTTAATTCCACATCGAGTAAATGCGGATTGGAGAAGAGGAGGATCACAGAGAGAATGATATCCAGATACGGAATAAGTAATACAGATGCCAACCAACAAATTTACAACTCTAGTGTTATTGTACTTGGATTCAAGTGAGAATGAGACTTACTCACGCGTAGAAAGGCAGAGTTAAGATTAGATTTTTTAACCTTTTTTCTTTATCAATAGATAATATACCTCTATACACCATTGATGAAAAAGAGAGGCTGGAAAGTACAATCAACCATGTAAACACAAACTAATAGGGGGAAAAAGAAAAAAAGAAAAAATGAAACTGGCAATGCATAGAGAAGACAAGATGGACTGGAACTTCTTTCCTTATCGTTAGATCTCATACCTATATATTCTATAAAAGTTGATAAGGAAAAAGAAAGGGCTTGCATTCAGCAAGAAGTAAGCAAAGTTCAGTTAGTTCTTCTAACTTGTCATAGACTCGTCAGTATGTGATGCATGTTTCAGCCATATAGAGAGGGAAACAAAAGTAGACCATAAACATCAAGCTTTAAATAGGTAAGTATATCCTACTTCATGTACAAGATGATTATGTGCAAGTTCAATCCCAAAATTGGTATATGTCACTGGGTACCAAAGCTGCAACCAACATGCTCTTGGGTGATTACCCCGAGTCGATCTTGCATCACAGCCATGGATTGATACGGAGGAAAGCGTATGTGGTAGAAGCATGTTTGTGCAGAAGGTAAGTGATCATAAGACTCCGAGGTTCTGCAGATGTAAAGTCTAGAAGCCAAACCACCAAAACCCTCTAGAGGTAGATGCTTAATTGAAGTCCAGAAGAAAAGGAGCACCTTTCTCTGCTCAGCAGACATACGCCCAACTATCTGCACGCAATGAAAGAAAACCAACATTATTGGTATGAATCATAGATCTCCTAACACTTGAGGTTTGTCCTCATAATATTCAGAGTGACAACATTATTCCAGCTTACAATAATCAATTTATTTGGGATCCATATCCATTCTGTACATGATGTTCATGCTTCAACCGTGTCGTTATAATCAAGCGTTACTAAGGCAAAAACATGTGCTACCAATAGAAAAGCCGGTAAATAAGCTACTCCCCAAAACAAATGCTGCCAGTGCAACTTTGAATAAAATGAATTTTTACTGTCAGAAATTTTCTGCTTTTAAAAATATTGAAGAAAAGAAGGGTGAAAGTTCAAAGTCTAAGAGCCCGTTTGGACGTAAGAAAATTTTCCTGTTTTTTTCAATTGTTTTTTTGAAAACAGTGTTTGGTTATCAAAATCTTATATTTTTTCCATTCTCACTTGAAAATGCATTTTCAAATTTGAAAAACTTCAACTGAAAATGGGAAGGTTGCTAGTTTTTAGTTGCAAAATATGTTGAAAAAGAGACACCCAAATATGCTGCAAAAATTATAACCAAACATAACTCCATCTTCAATTCAAATTTTAGTGAAATTCCAAAATTGAATTTTTTTTGGAAATCATGTCCAAACGCCTACTAAATATTGTGAGAATAACTGACTTCATGTACCTTCCAGAACCAGGATATCTGGGGATCACTTTCTTTGTAGCCTTTGTAATCTGTATGTGCTTTCCACTCTTCCACAGAAACCGTACTTCCATTCCCATCAAGCATCCAGTCAAGATCTTCAAGATCTAACCTCCTAAAAAAGGATGTTTGGAGCCTTGAGGTAGTTATATCAGCAAAACCTTGAGAAAAATGGGCTACCTGCTGAGCAATTGATGTGACAAACAAATGTTGAATAAGAAGATTAACATACTTCTTCCTATTCTTACTGTTCACAACAGTATCTTTGCCGTCGAGACAAAGCTCGACCACTTTCCTGGACCCTAACTCTTCAACTTCACAAACAAATGTCAAGCCTAGTATATCTTGATCCACCGTCTCAGGATCCATCTCCAGTATCTGCTTGCAGCTACTGTACATGTATGGATCTGCATCCCTAATGTCTTTCAATGAAATTTTCTTTCCAGTCAATTGCAAAAAGAACACACGATCGAACACTACGCCAATTTGTATTTTATGCATTAAAGCCAATGCAATCATCCTACCTGAGAAGCAGAAATACTCGAGGTGCAATGGGTCCACCGTAGATGCTGCAAGCACAACTTGTAGTTGAGCATTATGTACATTCAAACAGTAAGAGTAACATTACTTCCTGTGATGCATTAAATGATTGTCTCAAACAGCTAGCAATTATCTTAAAAATAAAGTTCGGCTGCAAATAACCCTCTCATCAGGAAATCCCCAGTGATCTAACCTCTTGACGGGGAGCAAAATGATAACATCACTCAGAAGTACTGCATATCCAATCAAAGTATTCTTAATGCGGCCTTTCTTCTTTAGTGTAAGGTTGCAGCCAACTACTGAATCATAAGCATCGATATTTCTTGATTAATATTAAAGACAAGATCTATTATTGTCTTTTGGATGTCAACTAAATGTCATTTTAGGTCAAGAAGACGTGAAAGCGAATATATCTTTACATGCATGGTGAGCACTGTGGTTGCGAGTAAGAGAGAAGGGACGCCACAATTGGGGTTTTCAGGTTGTTCATCTGAAAAATTCCCTTGTGGGGTATCTCGAAGGAGAACCATGGGGCAGCAAAAAGTGGCCTGATGTCACAGTTGAGATTCTATAATTGTTTCCTCTCCTTCTAGTCGAGTGACTTTGTACCTCATTACTGATAAAAACTACATCTTCTATTCACATCGATTTAGGTTTTCCCACACGATATTTCGATCTGCCTCGGAATTCCCCATCAATTCTTGATTCTTCAAATACAATGGGATTTCACAGCTGACCAATCTTTCACTCTCTTTTCTTGTAGAAACAATATGGTTATAAATCAGACTAACTCCTCTAGATTGTTACTCCACATCTTTATCTGCTTGTCTAGTGTAAAGACAAGTTGGTGCAGATTGGGGAAGAAGAAGATTAACTACCAAGATTTTTCATATTAGGCAGCCAGGCTTGGTATGCGTCTGTAACGGGCACGGATTTGAAACAATTCTGGATAACATGGTTTGGAAGGTTCAGTTATGTCTTCCAACAAGTCGGGATGTCTCGAAGTGAAAGCTTATATTCCACTGTCCACGTGATGGTCATGACAATTACATTTTTATTTTGAGAAGGGATGGTCATGATAATTTATATCTGTCGGTAGTCTATGTGGATGAAATTGTCATTATAAGCAATGACCAGGAAGGCTTTTTTTTTACTCAAAAAACACTTGTTCAGTCTTTTTCAGACCAAATATCTAGAGAAAAATTAAAGTGTTTTCAAAGGATTGAGGCAATACAATCCAAGACAAGTGTTATTACCCCATAAAGGAAGCACATCTTGGATATAATGGTTGAGATAGGCTTAGATTTTTAAAACATTGATACTCCTATGTTGCTCGGATCCTTAAAAAATGATGTTGCACCTCGTGCCAGATTCTCCTACCCGTGTCAGATTCTCCTAAAATGCAAGTTGTATCCCAGGACCCGAATAAGTAATTAACTAAAAATAAAAAATTAAGTCAAAATTACACAATAATCACTAGTCATTAAATTAATTAAATAGGAATCAAGTTAACTTGCACTGTTGACTTACATATTGATATTAGTTATTTTCAACATTTTTTTTATTTTGCACCGGGTGTCCGAATCTCTATGAGCCCCGACTAATCCCGGGGGTGCACATGCCCTCGGCAAGGATTTTCCCGTTAATGCACCACGGTTAATTCAGATTTTACCCAGTCTGATGACCCTCAGAAATTGTTTGCACCCAATAGGTTTCGAACTTGATACCTTGAAAGGGAGCATACCCAAGGCTCAAGTCAATTGCCACCAGGTCTAACCCCTGAGTTTAGTTATTTTCAACATTCTTAAGTAGGTAATGTGTTTTATATATATATATATATATATATATATATATATATATATATATATATATATATATATATATATATCCGCACCCTTGAATCCTAAAATTTATGTGATGATGAATTCAACATCTAGATCCGCACCTATATCAGACATTTGCACCTGCATCCAAGCAACATCGAATACTCCTATGGATCCAAACATCAAATTTGTTCCAAGATAAGGAGCCACAGGAAGATCCAGACAGACATGAATACCAAATTAAACTAGTTCATAATTACACGACAAGATATTTCATTAATAGTGACTGTGATCCGTTAGATTCTTCAAGCTTCATTCATTGGCCTTTGGGATGCAGTATTCCGCACTATAGTGTATATAAAAAGGACAAAGGTCATCCATAAATTATAGAATATGCTGATGCAGACAGGACAGATTCTCATTCAGATAGACGATATACTTCTAAATACGATGTTATGATTGGAGATAATCTAATTACTTAGAAGAGTAAGGAATAAGAAGTCGCTGCCAGATCTAGTGCAGAGTAAAATCTGGAGATATATGAGTTCAAGTGAGCACAAAAGGTCCCAAAAGCATGTGCAAAAAGGCAATAAAAGCTTACCTGGATTTGGGAAAAACCTTCTACGGTCATTTGGGCAAGCTATAAAGAGAGCATTCTGAGAATTGAAGATCGCTCGACATACCAAGAAAAACCACTCCCTCAACACACCCGGCCCAGTAGCTTCTTCATGTTTGAATTCCATAAAAAGAATACCTCGAAGAAGTGCAGGATCTGCACGTCTAATGTACTCGAATGATTCTTCCAACAACTGGGACCTGTCAATGAGCATCTCATGCAGCGCCTGGTTTCCATTTCTAACTTCTCGAAGCATCATCATTGCGAAATGTCTCCTTACCTCAAAATTGGTTACCTCCTTGTGTTGAAGAATCCACCGATAATTGTTAGATCTTTTTGCAGATTCCACTATCAAAAAACACAGTGAAACCTTTCTTTGCTTCATCTTCTGCCAAAAGATCTTCTCCAAGCCCTTAAACCGCTTTGAAATGCTGCTTAACTCCTTCAGAATTACAAGATAAAGAGACCACCAGGGTACAATAGGTTTGCCTTTTCCTATCTCTTTCAATCCCAACTGGGCTTCTAATTTCTTTAAACACAACTCCATTTTATCTAGCAAATCATATAAAATACGATGCAAACATTTAATACACTCTGTGTCACACACTGCTTCACAGGTGACAAATAATATTTGTGACGGTATTACTTTCTTTAGTGCAAGCATATACTCAGTAAAATCACGCACAATGCTCACTGATAACTCCCCTGTAGACTCAACTGATCCCTTACTCAATTCTAAAGCGTGGGATAACTCAGGTACTACTACCTCACATACAAACATAAAAACATCCTTCAATGCCAATAACTCCTCACTGTGCCTTGCGTTCCCAATGAAGTTTGCTATAGCCCCTAAGCTACTCCGACAAAAATTATACAAATGGTCATCAAGCCCGGCAGCCCCTCTCAGTAGTTTACAAAACTCAAACACTATTCGAGCACATCCAACACATATGTGCTTAGGCAACATACTCGTAAATGAATTAACAAATGAACAAACAGATTCATCAGCAGTAAACTTGTTAGCATTATCTGGAGACATATAAAGCATTACCAGAGCTGCAGGAGCGGACGAAGAGACGAATATCTTGATGTGTTCATAGGCCTTTTCAATATTATCCCTGGGAGTCATAGTTAAAAACTGTATAAGCATCTTGATTATATGATCCGAATCTGAAGGAACCGAAGGATAATTGCTTTTCAAAATATCGAAGATTAGTGAAACTAAGTCATTGATGAGCTGCCACGCCTGAGGATGATCTGTGCTTCGCATTCGACCAACGAGTTGCATGGTCTCGTCCTTTTGGATACCACAGTTCGCCAATGTTTGCTCTGACTGGAGCTGCTTTCCCATGTAAATTAGCCGTTGGTCTGCTGTGGGTATACCAGTGATCCTCATGATTTTATAGTGAATGGATTCCACAAGGTCCGTAGAATGAGCTTGGATAACTAACGTTTTGCCTCCAGGAAATAAACGTACAAAAAACTGAACTCGAGCTAGGTCTTTTAACATACTAACAGGGGAAGGGACCAAGGATTCAGAGGAAACAATTTCGTCCTTCAATGCTGATAACCCCGCAGTAGCCTTGCGCCTCAAGATACCAGTGGACTCAGCTATATACCCTAAACTACTCCGACAAAATTTATACAAAGAATCATCTAGTCCAGCACCTCTGAGAAGCTTACAAAATTGTAACACTATAGGAGTACATAAAACGTATATGCGCTTAGGCAACATACTCTTATATGAACTGATAAATGAACGAACAGATTTATCAGCAGTAAATTTGTTAGCACTATCTGGAGACATATAAAGCATTACCAGAGCTGTAGGAGCCGACGAGGAGATGAATATTTTGATATGTTCGCGGGCTTTTTCAATAGTATCCTTCGGAGTCATTGTTAAAAACTCTATAAGCATCCTTATTATACGATCTGAGTCCGAAGGAATCGAAGGATTTTTGATTTTCAAAATATCGAAGATTAAAGAAATTAAGCCGTTGACGAGCTGCCGCGCCTGAGGATGATTTACGCTCCGCAATCGACCAACGAGCTGCATGCTCTCGTCCTTTTGGATACCACAGTCCGCCAATGTTTGCTCTGGCTGGAGCTGCCTTCCCCTGTAAATTAGCCGTTGCTCGACTGCGGGGATACCAGTGATCGTCATGATTTTATAGTGGACGAACTCCACAGGGTCCGTAGAATGCGCTCGGATAACTAGCGTTTTGCCTCCGGGAAACAAACGGACGAAGAACTGAACCGGAATAGGAGGAGAGGAAGGGAGAGTTTCGTCTTTTCGCATTCTGATAGAGGAAGGAGCCAAGGATTCAGAGGAAACAATTTGATCAAGCTTACGCTTGTTGGTGCTGGTGGTACTATGGTTGTAGACGGTAGTGCTGCGGTTGTTTACGGCGTCGAAGTGAAACATAATTAATTGGGAAGTGAAGTTAGAGGGGTTTTATGAAACGCCGAAACCCAAAAAACGTGACAATTCCTAATTCTTATTTGCGAGGGAAACGGAGAACGTTGCTAAACTACTTTCAAGGCTACTAGGAGTATATGATTTTCCCCGAGCTCCATGCTTTTGACTTTGTTGGGACTCCAAAATACTACTATTCCCTTAGTCAAAATTTATTAATTAAAAAAATCATCATAAGGATAAAATAAAAATTACAAGTTAAATTAGTTTTGAACTAGTCAAGTTATCCACACTTTTGTTCATCATAAAAGAAAATAATAAAATATGTTATGAATAAAATTCTATTTATAGTGAATGTTTATCTTATGAAGAGTTTTACTTTGTGACTATGTCATATGTCTCATATAAATAGAGGGGTCTTACCCCATTGTAAATCATCCCAAAATTTAATAAGAATTCCCTATCTCTCTTTCTCTGCAACTAGTAGTCGTACCCGCGCGATGCGCGGTAAGTAATTAAAAAAATATTAGTTAAATTAAATTATGATCGGTCTTGTTTGATTTTATTAGATCATATTACTTTAATAAATTTAAATTGTCAATCTTTTTTGTCAATACAATATACCCAATAATAAAATCTCTATTAAATTAAAGATATTACTCTACTATAAATATAGGATACTCCCCTTTCCCGAATATAGTTAGCGAATAACTATTTTGTTCTGTATATCTCTTTATTGCATTATCCATTATTTTGTATTATTACATTGTTGATAATTTTTTTTATTATTATATTACTTTGTTTCCTATTTTTGTCTACTCGCTTTCCTTTTGTAATATAAGAGAAGATATATAATTTATTACTATTGAAATATTTTGCTATTTTGAATTCTATTATGTCGTTCTTATTAATATTATCTGAATTTTAATGAATAACATCTCTATTAAACTAAAGGAACTTATACAGGTAATGAATAACATTTTGTTTTGTATTTTTCTTTATTATATCATTCAATATTTAGTATTATTACATTGCTGATACAAATTTTTATTAACATATTACTTTATTTAATATTTTTCTTTGCTGCTTTATTTTCGTAATATAATAGAAGATATATATTTTTATTAGTCTTGAAATAATTTTTATTTTAAATTTATTCTATTGTTCTCAATAATATTGTCTGAATTTTAATGAACAAATTCTCTATTAAATTAAAGGAACTTATATAGTTAACGAATAAATTTTATTTTTTTGTGTATTTATCTTTATTATATCAACCATGTTTGTGTAGTTAATTTCGGTATGTTAGGTTTTTATCATTTTTTCGTAAATAATTTTTGAGTCTCCAAAATTGTTGAAGTTTTGTCCTAAAGTTTTGTCACTTTGTTAAATTTTTGATGTTATAATTGGAATTATCACAATAATTTGTTTCTCCTGTTCTATGTTAAAAAAATATGTATTATCTGAATTTTAATAAATACAATTTCTATAAAATTTAAAGGGACTTATATGGTCTTCAAATAACCTTTTTGTTATGTATTTCTGCTTATTATATTATCTAATATTTACTATAATTATATTGTTAATAGAAATTATTAGAATATCATTTGTTTAATATTTTTGTCCGCTAATATTTTTGTAATTTAATAGAGGATATATATTTTATTACAGTTGAAAATATTTTTTGATTTTAAATTTATTATACTTTTCTCAATAATATTGTTTGAATTTTAATGAATAAATACACTTTTTATTTCGAAAAAGAAAAACGAAAATGATTTTAAAAAAGAATAAAGAAATTAACTAACCCAAACCAACCCTCACCCATGTTTGAGTAGTTAATTTATTTTATAATTTTCATAAATGTTTTTTTGTTATTAACTAATTGTGCCATTTGGCTTTTTTTATTGCTTTATTTTTTTTAAACTCCAACTTGAAACTACTCCCCGATTTGAATGAGAATTTTTTTTATAATAGCTAATTTTATTTTTCTTTTCCTTTCTATTAATTTTAAAACTCCAACTTGAAACTACTCCAAAAAAATTAAGGGGTATATATATATATATATATATATATATATATATATATATATATATATATATATATATATATATAGAGAGAGAGAGAGAGAGAGAGAGAGAGAGAGAGAGATGGTAGTTTTTATTTTTTTTTATTTTTGATAGATATTTGAATTCAAAAATAACAAGTAATTATTAACTAAGTAATTAATTATATCACATGGGCTTCTTTATGCTGCCACTTGGCATAATGAATGAATATATATATATATATAGAGAGAGAGAGAGAGAGATGGTAGTTTTTATTTTTTTTTATTTTTGATAGATATTTGAATTCAAAAATAACAAGTAATTATTAACTAAGTAATTAATTATATCACATGGGCTTCTTTATGCTGCCACTTGGCATAATGAATGAATTTTGTCCTTTCCTTTTATATATATATATATATATATATATAGAGAGAGAGAGAGAGAGAGAAAAGGGAGAGAGATAGATAGAGAGAGATGGCAATTTTTAATTTTTTAATTATTTTCGTTCTTGATAGATATTTAAATTTAAAAATAATAACTAAGTATTAACTAAGTAACTAATAATGCCACGTGACCTTTTTTTTATGTTGACACTTAGCTTAATGATATGACTCTTTTAACAATATATAGATCGATAGATATAGATATGGATTTTAAAATTCTAACTTGAAACTACTTCTCGATTTGAATGTGCATTTTTTTTTTTTTTTGATTTTTATAGGTTATTTTTTTTTCTTTTTATTTTAAAATAATTTAAAAACTCAAAGTTGAAACTACTCTCACCAAATGCCTATTTATTTTTCTTTATTTTTTAATTATATTTAAGTAGAAGATATCTATATTTATTAAATTCAAATAAAGTAACCAATTAATATAAATTAGCATATGGTATGATTTGCAGTACTGCTTATTACTGAGCGAAGTGTATTTATATACATATTGCTTATGAACAGCCTCCATTATTTGAGCATGAACATGAGTTACTATACTCAGTACTGAAGCAGATATTGCAGGGACACTTGAGTCTCAATATTGAAGCAACAGACAACACATAAGGTAAGGAGCAAGGAGATGAACCTGAATGTGAAAAAAAAACTTTCAATAAATTCTGATGGAAGTAAATACACTTTGAGGCAACAACCGGAGCTTGACGACGACTATGACTCGGAAACAACGATTCAAGATATCGATGACGACGAACTCGGACACCTCCAACAGCAAGCCTCGAGCAGAAATTCGAATCAGCTTAGTCGACCTCCATTTGTTTTTCTGCTTCTTTTCCGATTTCTGACAAAAGACCTCTCTAGATTTTTGTTCTCCTCCCAACTGTTTTAGTCCGTGTGGGTGTTATTATGTGTGTGTTAGTTGTTGAGAATTCAAGAGAGGAGGGGGTGGGCGATGGTTCTGGTGAGAGGTTGTGAGGCCGATCTTCCAGCAATTTTTAGAGAGAATGAAGAAGATAGGGTCGCTGGTTGAAGATTAGCGCCACAACTTTTTAGCCTTCTTCCCCTTGTACAACGTTCTATTTTTTCCCCTTTTTCTTACGAGTTCCCCTTTCTGAATATCCCCCCCTCCCTTTAGTTAATGTGTGTTATATAGATGTGATGATGTATTTTATAACTTCCACGATAAAGTGGAAAAATGGAGATTGAACGTTGGGAGTTACATATGAGGGAGTGGTCATGGGTTGGAAAGAGGTAATCATGGGTGGAGAACGTGGGGAGTGCTGAAGAAAATGGGAGTGCTGAAGAAAATGGGTAGTTTAACAAAGTCAACTAAATTAAGGATTTGATTTTTGATTCTTTTGATGTTAGTTTTACTTATTCTTTTTGTGGAATTGGAGCAGTTATATATTTTTCGCTATATTGTTTTAAAAAATATGTGTACAAAAAACATGGAACTTCACAAAACTCCAATAATTGAATTGGTTATTATTTAAAAAGTTTTATTTTTATTCTCCAAATTCATTGAATTGTAACTGTTATGCGGTAGTTTTTGTTGAGTTAAGTTGTTATTTTTTTGTGATTTTATTGGGATCATGGGAGGTTTTCTCATCTTTTAATTTATTTATGTAATTTAAATATATAGAATTCAACTAAAAAGTTTCTCACAAAAAGGTGGGTGGGGACACTCGTTTATTCCTTTTAATTGTATTAGGCATTAGGCATTTTTTCTTATTTTTCCCCTATTTTTTATTTAAAATTATTTCTATTTTAAATTAATTTTTTAACCTCCAAGTTAGTTGTAGCTTTGTCCTAAAAATGGACACATGTTTAATTATTATTTTGACACTTGGCAAAGTAATATGAATTTGCTTCTCCTATTCTCTATAGATAGATATTATTCTTGTTATTTTATTATTTTATAACACGTTATCAGCATGAGGCTCTAACCAATTGAGTAGAAGCTTTGGGATTGAGCACATTGATTGTCAATTTCTCCATGAACTTCTTTCATGATTAAATTTTAGATTTAAGGTAAGTATTTACTTTTCTCTTTCAAATTCTTAACATTCTATTATTTGATTTTAAATACAAGCAAAGATGGTAAATTTTGATTGCAACTCTAATGGAGTTTGAAAGAAATTATAACCACCCAAAGTGGTAAAATTTCTATGCCTTGCCATGATCATGTGGGCAAAGAATGAAAACCCGTCCCATTAAATTTGATCCATTCTCATTCTCTTAAGAGAATATGATACCAGTATGTAATGCATCTCAAAGAAGACAAATTTATTACCATGAATAATCAATGGATATGGACGTGGTAATAGACGAAATTATATCGTCATCATTGTGGTAATGAGAATAATAAGTATTCTCAAAATAATCCTTCACTTTGTGAAAGTAATATTTGTCATCGATTTGACATGAAATTTTATAAAGCACATATAGATGATTATGGTCCATTCATGATGTAAATGTAACAACATCTTACTTATGAATACATCTTCATTCTTCAAAGAATATGAACGTGCTAGTGGTAGTGAATATACTACACTCACCTCTAGAAGAAGGTTTGAGATGATATCATAAATAATGTCATTATTATGGCATGAATGGTCATTGGTCACGTACCTATTGTACGCCAAAATATTTTGGCATTGTGATTATTAAAAGACAATGGTAATGCAAGAAACAGAACTTGCATATAATTTTGACCATACACATAAATCATAATGGCATAACTTTCTCTTTAAAAGAGATATTCACCACATGGATGTTGATGAATCTGTGGTAGTACAAAATTAATTTGGAGCTCCGAAAGAGACGATTATTACTACTTTGGAGAAACACAATTGATTACCAATAAGGTATTGTGTTATAGTAAGTCTCAAAGAACAGTTTCCAAAGTATACGCGAAAGCGGTTGATTATATTGAGACTATAAATAAACGAAAGATTTAATATCTTCTATTACTACAACTTGTAGCGGGGTAATATGTATGTGAAAAGCTACTCACTTTATTCTCCAATTTGTACTACATAAATAAAAGAATACCACAATGAAGTGAATATTTATTGATATAAAACCCATACCATAATAAACTTGGAGTTTATTCATAATTGCACACATCATGGTGTAAATCTGAAGTTTATCAATACTGATAATTTATTCAGTTGGTATCAATTTAAGCATGATGTGCAAAATAAAAGAGAATTTACATGGGTAAATATTAAAGAACTAGAAAGTTCGTTACGTATTCTCTTACACATTGCTTGTTCTCATTAATTAATAGATCAACTAAATATAGGATTGAATCCCATGAATGCTATAAATATCAAAGGTGAACATGGGCCCATTCACCCGACATGTATACCACATAAGATGCATATATGAGATGGTTACATGTGCAATTATTATTAACCCGCAACCTGGCCGGTGTGTGCGAGGTAACTTGCTCATTAATTTGATTTAGAACATAATTTTCAGATTTTCTATTCAAGAAGTTTATCTTGAAAAGTTGGTCTACATCACAGCTAGTTTACCAAAATGATTTATTGAGTGCCTCCACTTAATAGCTAAATTATTGCTTATGAGAATAAAATTATCTATATCAGTTTGATATAGGTTATATACGAAAGTATATTACATTCTCCCCTCACAAGTGGTTCAGGGTCAGGAACCAAATAATTCCATCTTATTATTATTTATGTGCAGTATATATTTTGATTAACACCATAACGCACAAAGATGTGTTCTCAAAGTTGAGGAAATAAGTTAGTTTTTCTAACACGAGGGGGAGACAAGATGCGACAGTTGAGAAAAAGTTACATGGAATGAATTATCATTTATACATCTAGATCTCCGAATAAAATAATATGAACTTGAAGTTCATAAAAGGATAATTCATTTGTAATATATTACAAAGCATGCCAGACACATTTGCTGACCCAAAGAAATATAACTATATTCTCATTGCAAATGCTCATGTTAAGTCCTAGAAGGACAAAGTCTATGGTAAGCTTAAAGCGTATAGACAAATCAGTTTCAAATAAGTTTCTTGATAAAGAAGGTGAGCAAATGATCAAAATGATCATAATAAAGGAGGTAAGTGATCTAGAAGATCACATAATATAACACTTCATAATATCTCATGAGAGATTCAGGTACCTGAATATATGAATGAAGAGATTTCTATGTTATGTCACTATGAAAATACATTGAAACTGATATAAAATCTTTATCGATGTCAACCTTCAAGAAGCTAGTGTACAAGATTGGGATATGAAAGCTCAAGGATGTGAATTGATGCTCTCATGAGGGGGAGTTAATGCGCGCTGCACTCTTTTTCCCTTACAAGGTTTTGTCCCACTGGGTTTTCCTTGCAAGGTTTTTAACGAGGCGACCAAAAGGCGTATTGTAGATATGTGTACTCTTTTTCCTTCTCTAGATTTTTTTCCCACTGGGTTTTATTTTAGTTAAGATTTTAACGAGCCACAATATCATTGAATAGACATTCAACGGGGAGTGTTATGAATAGAATCCTATTTAGAGTGAATGTCTATCTTGTGGAGAGTTTTACTTTGTGACTAAGTCATATTTCTTCTATAAATAGAGGGGTCTTACCCCATTGTATATCATCCCAAAATTCAATAAGAATTCCCTATCTCTCTTTCTCTGCAATATTATTCTTGTTCTTTTATTATTTTATAACAAAATACTTTATGATCTGGTAATAAACTTAATGGAGGTAGAAGTACCAAATTTCATGCATTATTGCCAATATATATATCTTTTCTCGCTAGCTCCAAAGCTCATAATTTCATCAATTATATTTCAAAATTTATCCATACTTTTCACTAACTCTCAAATTAAATAGGACATTCAAAATTGAAAACAAAATAGACTTTTAAAAAATAGAATACATTAAAGTAGGAAAATTATTATTATCTAGTTAATTTACAACTTATTTAAAAAAGCTAAACACATATCAAGGATCGAAAAGTTAATTTCTTCGACAGGAGAAGTTTCATGCTAAAAAACACAAGTAGTAATAATACTTTTTTTTTCCGTAGTCTGACTATATTTGGATTCTTGCAGCGTAGGTAAGTAGTAGTAATAATACATCTCTTTTTAAATTCTTCTGTTGCTTTCAAATTCATTTTATTCAATTATTTATTTTTGTTTTTTCTTGCATATTTTATTTGCCTCCTTGAGAGATGGGAAAAATTCAAACATAGTCAAATTTATAGATTTAGTTTCAAAAGTAATCGAAATTAGCCACTCTTCATGTCAAGATAAATTTGAACCAAAATACTATTCAAAATTCGAAAAAATACTCCATTATAATATACTGGAGTTCCAGTATATTATAGTGGAGATCCAATATAATATACCGATCCCGTATAATATACTAAAATTTTTCGCGTATTAGAGTTCTAGCATAATTTGCTGGAAATGCATACACATGTGCATCGATCTCCAGTATATTATGCTGGAACTTTTCATGTTGCAGCAAAATAGTGGCTATTTTCAGTGATTTTACAAATGCCGGCTATTTTTTAATGACCAGTCCGAAAATTGGCTAGTCCATGCTATTTTTACCGACAGAGCTGTCAAAAAAGATCAGCACGGTCCAACCCAGACCAAGCCTCGCAGGCTTTTAAATTTGATAGGTTAGGACATGCCAACCTGCCATTTGAGTGGGCCTTAAAATGGTCAGCCCAACCTAGCCCTAAGAGAGTTGCAGGTTAGGGCGGGCAAACCCTTTATTTTTTGCAAAAACAATGGGATTTTTTTCTTCCTATATAATATTTATAACTTATTTATCAAAATTATCCTAATTTTGTATATTACCTGCTTTAAATAAGGATTACTTACAGATTATGCACAATCCATTATTAATGCCTTAAACTAAAGAAGTTAGTTACATTTTGTTTTTCTATTTCTTCTCTACTCCTTTTCAATAAGACTCCTTCCAATTGTATAATACCTATTTTAAGCCATAATTAGCGCTAATTCCTGTCTCTTTGAAGTGTAGATACGCAAGAATGCCTCCATAGCAGGGACGACTTTTGGGTAAAGCTGACAAAGCACATGCTTTAGGCCCCCACTTTAGGGGGGCCCCAGTTTTTTAGTTTATTAAAAAAAAAAACTTAAAGCAAACATTTTTCAAGGTTCAGATTTTGTATAAAAGAAGAAGATTATTGTGGGCCCAAAAATCTTAAAAATCTGGCCACTTTTCTCTTTTTTTCATGATTTTTACCTTTTTTCAACGTTCAAATTTTTCTTTCTTGGTCCTTTCCCACTTTAATACATTTCTCACAAAACACAAATATTACATTGTTATCATTTTTTTCCCTTCAACTTCAAGACAACCCTCTTCACCTCTTGGCTCTTGCAATATTCTAAGGATAGAAAAAGTTGAAAGATTATTGTTTGTTCTATGAGATACCAAGCATTGCATAGCAACAACTATTTATTTCCAGATCAAGTTATTGAATCAGGTTTTTCTATTCTAATTTTTAGTATTCTTTTTCTTCTAAATTAATTTTCTTGATATCTTTATTATATATGTATATATTGTCCTTTTAATATTTATTAAAACTCAAATATGTCAAATAGAAAGTATGATTCCGGTTATTCAAAACTTAAAAAAAAAAGAGAAGAGTTGAATCTTTAATACAATCCCAAAGAGGAGCCATTGATAAATTTTTAACAAACAATAAAAATACTAAAACAAATATTATAGGAGAATGCTCTCAAGATGAACAAATCACTAACCTAGTTGAGTTAGATGATAACACTATCCAAGAAGAAGAGGAGGAAACTAATGAGAAATTTGATATTAATCCTCAAGAAAACCAAGAATTTATAAATGAACCAAATAACTGTATTCCTAAAAATATTTATGATCCTAGTCAATGGAGTAAAATTGATACAAAGTTGAGGGATTTATTAGTTGAAAAGGGACCAATTAGATTTAGTGACATAGATTTTCCAAATGATAATTTGTTAAGACATTTTTCTAATACCCATTATTTTAAAAAATTGGCAAATGGTGAAAGACATGAAAGACGATGGTTAGTTTATTCTAAAGACTTGGATAAAGTATTTTGTTTTTGTTGTAAGTTGTTTAATACAACTTCTAGTATTAGTAACAGTAAACTAGCGAATGAAGGTTGTAGAGACTGGAGAAACCTTAGTGCCAAGCTTAAAGCTCATGAAACATCAAATGAGCATATTATTAATATGGGTGCTTGGCTTGATTTAGAATTGAGATTGCAGGAAAATAAAATAATTGATAAAGATGTTCAAGATCAAATCAATAGAGATAGAGAGCATTGGAAAAGTGTATTGTCAAGAATTATTGCCGTGATAAAAACTCTTGGGAAAAATAATTTGGCATTTAGAGGAAAAAATGAGAAGATTTATCAAGAAAGCAACGGAAACTTTTTAAGTCTAATGAAATGATTGCAGAATTTGATCCGATCATGCAAGAGCATATTCGACGAATTAAACATGATGAAGTTCATAATCATTATCTTGGACATAATATTCAAAATGAATTGATAAATTTGTTGGCAAGTGAAATTAAGAATAAAATTATTACAAAAATTATAGAAACAAAGTATTTCTCAATCATACTTGATTGCACTCCAGATACTAGTCATCAAGAACAAATGTCTTTTATATTGCGAAGTGTGGACATTTCAGCAACTCCAATAAAAATTACTGAATATTTTTTAGAATTCTTTAAAGTTTATGATACAAGTGGAAAAGGTCTTTTTGAAATTATTATAGATGAAATAAAAAATATTGGACTTGATATTGATAATCTAAGAGGACAGGGAGATCCAATATGAAAGGGAAACACCAAGGATTGCAAAAAAGACTTCTAGATATAAATCCTAGATCATTTTATACACCATGTGGTTGTCATAATTTAAATTTAGTACTTTGTGACATGGTTAATTCTTGCACAAAGGCTATATCATTCTTTGGAGTGGTTCAACGAATATATTCACTATTTTCTTCTTCTACTAAAAGATGGAAAATTTTAAAAGATAGTGTACCTAGTCTAACTCTTAAATCATTGTCACAAACACGATGGGAAAGTCGTATTGAAAGTATTAAAGCAATAAGATTTCAAACTCCACAAATAAGATATGCATTATTGAAATTAGTAGAAGTTAGTGAAGATCCAAAAACCAAAAGTGAAGCTAGTTGTTTAGCAACATACGCGCTTGAAAATTTTGAGTTTTTATTAGGTATGACTATTTGGTATGATATATTATTTGCGGTTAATTCAGTTAGCAAAACTTTACGATCAAAAGATATGCATATTGATGTTGCCATAGATCAATTAAGAGGTTTGATTTCCTTTTTTCAAAACTATAGAGAAGAAGGATTTGTAACTGCTATGGTTTCTGCTAAGGAAATTGCATCTGAGATGAATATAGAACCTAAGTTTCGTAGTAAACGGGTAATATATAGAAAAAAACAATTTGATGAGAATATTGACAACGAAATCACTATGTCTCTTGAAGAATGTTTTAGAGTAGATTACGTTTTATACATAATAGACCAAGCTATTTTTTCTCTCCAAAATAGATTTGAACAATTCGAAACCTATGAAAATATTTTTGGTTTCCTTTTTAGTGGTAAAAAATAACGATCACTAGATGATGAGAATTTAAAAAAATATTGTCTCAACCTTGAATGTTCTATAAAACATTGTGAGCACGTGATTTTTGCCCTACATGAGAATTACTCCCAGAAAATTCAAAAATAAAATAGTTTCATGTTGAGCATGATTTTTTGTGATTTTTTGTGTTATTTTTATCTTACATTTGCATTTTTGTGTGTGTGCTTATTTATTTAAATTAGTAAAAATACAAAAATATATATATTATGTTTTTGCATTTTTTAGTGTTTGATAGCCAATTATGTGATTTACATTTAAGTGATATGTAATTGTGTATCTTGATTATTAGTAAAACTTAATTAGCATTCTTATAAGTTAGTTTGATTTTTTGTAGTGTGATTTAGAATTTTTTGTTTAAATTAGACAAAAGAGGAGACAAAATAAAGAGGAAATCGGAACTGGGCCGTCTCCAATTCAATAAAGAACCAGGCCCGCACTAATTCAACACCCAGCCCAAATACCCGCCCAAGCATCAGCTCATGTAACGGTCGATCTGGACCGTTGGATTTTATTATCCAACGGCCCAGATTAATCAATCAATTCCCAAACACACCCAGGCCATAACTTAGTCACACGACGCCGTTTTGGTTTAAGTGAGGCAATCCTGGTCGTTGATCGTAAATGATCCAACGATCAGGATTTAATCTCGTAATTCATATATAAGGCCATCTCCACACCCCGCCCCCAAGCCGCCCCCCCCCCCTTTACACTCGTTGTCTCTCTCAGAGACAAAGTAACCTCGCCGTCCACCGCCGCGTTCCGCCTGCCGGAAATCGCCTCACGGCGGTTCCGGTAGGCCAACGGCCACCAAATTTTCACCAGCTCTTCCCCTCACCTCCCTCTACACGAATCCCCTAACCGTTAGTCTCGAATCATTCCCGAGCTCTTCGAATATTAGATCGAAGCTCGCCGGAATTTGAAGTTCTACCCCAAACCACCCCAAACTCATGCCTCGCCCTCGCCAAACCTCCCTCATACCCCCACTAACCATGTTTTGGTTCGAATCCGACCAGAACCCCTCGAACCCCAATCCGAGCCTCAAGAACCCTAGAATTGAGAAACTAGGGATTTCATTCGGATTGAAAGAAATTGAAGTTAATAAACTTTAATTGGAACATTTTCGTTTGAAAACATTCCAATTAAAGTCTATTTGACTTCAAATACACAACCACGACTCCTTGCGAATCCAAGTCGGCCAAGTTCCAAGTCTTTGTTTTAAGGTATCTCTGTCTCTGTTTATTCGTCGTCTCAGTTTAATTGTTTCTAGTTTTCGTTTCCTTGTTGTTTCAATATTCCGCCAATTCTCTGTTTTCTTCATCTCTTTGGGACCCTTTTATTTGGTCGATTTTTGTTGTTTCTTCGATTGAAAATGAATGATATACTTAGTATGATTAAGGTCGTCAAGCTAACTAGTTCATATGGATTGCTATCCTGTTATGTCGAAACTATGAGTCACGGATTTGTTGGACTTTGTTTGTTCTTGATTGTATACGTAGGATCAATTAAGTATTTGTCGTCATTTAGTTATATGATTCTTCCTATTAGACACTGGATAGTGATTGATGTTGCTGATTTACCAAGTGAAGCTCTTGAAATTGTTGTGACTTCAAATTAGGTCTGGAATCTGTTGAGGCTGTTAGCATTAGTGTAAGATGAATCAGAGTTAGAATAGTTTAATACCCTGCACAGCCTAGTGGAACATGCTGTTACAGCAGGGCACTCCGCCAGGTTTTTGGCACTCAACATTTAACTAATTAAGCCCACACTTGACAAACTTAGTGGTTAAACACAGGGGTTAGTGGGCTGGCAGAGCAGGGATGGGCAAGGTTTGAGTGGGATTTTTGCTGGTCCTTGGCTCTTAGAGATAGGGGTCTGTTTTGGTTATATATAGGAAGCTGCAGAGAATAGAAAAGGCCCTGGTTTTTTGTCTTTAAAAAGAGTAGACACATTAGGAGAAGAAAAGGCAGAAATACACACACATATAGATCCTGTGTTTACTGTTCCATTGAAGTTTGGCTACTGTTGTTGTTGCTGTTTGTAAGAGAAGGCTATTTGTTTGCTGCTGTTGTTTGCTGAGGTGGTTGTGGTTTTGTTTTGTTGCGGCTGATTCTGTTGTTGTTGATTTTGCTGCTGCTGTGTTGTTGTTGTGTACTGCTGTGGGTTTTTGCTTTGGGTGCTAAGTGTTGTGGGGATTGATTACCATTGGTTTGTTGCTGTGCTGTTTGTTGCTGGGCTACTGTTACTGTTGCTACATTACCACTGCTCACTCTTCTTTATTCTTCCGCATTCCAGGTACACATCTCTGTCATTGTAGTGTCTTGGTTCGAAAAGAATGAAGCTTGAAGCTCCCTTTTAAGTCTGCTGAATACATATAGATGTCCACAGTTCTTATACTTGTTATGTTTTGTTATTCTTTAATCAAGTTTGTATTGCTGATTTTTGCTATGAAAGATGTATCTAGATCAAAGATATACTATCATTAGATATGTATGTAAACCTGAATCATTCTGTTGTATCTTTGTTCACTATTCTCTATTCATGTGCGTAATCTCAAATCTGTTAATACTAGGCCCTATGTTAAAAGTGAGATTAGCTATTTGTTTAAGTAGAAAATTTAAGGTAATTTGAACACCCGTGAATAATGATATCTTGAACTTGCGAAAATATACGACAGTGGCTCTTTGAGGATTATTCGAATTCGAAGTAAGTTCTTTCCATATAATTGTCCACCATAGACTCAAACCTACTCACTTAATTAACTAACCGTATGTTGGCTCGAATTGGTTATAGTTGAGTAGGATTTTGTCACATTGTAGGAATTAGCGAGTTATTACTCGACTGGATGACTAATTAGATTAAAGGAATCGGGGGTGCATTTCATGTGACCCGATTCCAATTTTGAACAAGATTAAATAAAGCGTGTCAGGAACCACAGGCGCATTTCATGTAGTGTGGCTCGTAACAAGTTTTAAATAATTTGGAATCAACTCCTAAATAAATACAGCAGGATGTAGTTCGCTTTAGATTTGAATTAGAGATGCGCCTCGCCCAATAGTTACACAAATCACAAGGCCCTCATAAAGGTACATATAAAATACTTAGATTTCGAGATGTGTCGTTTTCTTAGCTAATATCATGGCCTCCTCAAAAGTGTAAATAAGTAATCGCTCTAGGCGCGTATTTTAATCCTACCTTCTTAAATACGGGTGTGCATTTCATGCGACCCAAATCCAAATCCCAAAATGTTGAATAAGAATGTGTCGAGGATTCGGGTGCATTTCATGTGACGTGATTCGAAACATATTTTTAGGCAACTTTCTTTTTTCGTAAATCATAATAATAATAAAAACGGTAAAGGGATATTAATTGTCACTAAGTGTATAACTGTAAAAAATCAGATAAATAAGCCGAACACGACAGTTGAGCGACCGTGCTAGAACCACGGAATTCGGGAATGCCTAATACCTTCTCCCGGGTTAACAGAATTCCTTATCCGGATTTCTGGTTCGCGGACTGTTAAATAGAGTCATTCTTTTCCTCGATTCGGGATCAAACCGGTGACTTGGGATACCATTACTTTCCAGAGTGGCGACTCTGAATTTAATAAGATGGATCCCGTCTCGATTGACCTTTAATTGGAAAAACTCTTTGCGCCCTCGCGGGTGCGGTAAAAAGGAGGTGTGACAGCTCTGGCGACTCTGCTGGGGATCTCTTTAGAATTCGAGCTCGGAATAATTGTTGTATTTGGCTTATTTATTATCTGATTTTTATTGCATGTTTGTATTAATGTGCTAAATATTGTTTTTACTGCTTTGATATTTTGTGAACTGTACATATAAATTGTGCCGGAACCAATCTCCTCTCCGAGTCTTCTAAATCATGAAGAAGGGTGCACTTCGTGTGACTTCTTTTCTGTATAGTGTCTAATTCCCACTTTAGAACGAGGTTGGATAAGTTGCAAAACCGGTGAAGCTTCTGTATTCCCGGGTTGCTGCCTCCCTCTCGGCTCGAGCTGTCCGCTCGGGTAAGCCAAGTCTAGAACAATAAACCCAGATTTTTGAACTTAGAATGACAAAGCTTCATGCCGGATCACTAGTAGGAACGTTTATTTGCATCATGTTACATTTGGCTTAGGGGACTCAACACAGGGGTTGGGTCCGTCTAGGACAGGTGACCTGAAATGAAAAGACCATCCTGCCGCATCCTGTTTGTCTTACGCATTTATCTGCTTCAAACTTGCATGCTGACCGGTTTTAAATATGGAAAATTAGAAATTAAAAAAAAAAAAAATAGCCATCGTCTTTTTATGAATAAATAAATAATGTAGTTTGTTTCATCAATACCGAACTACGTGGGTTTGATTCTCATTGGAAGTGAGATACGTAGGCAACCTCTATCAGGTCCAACTTCACCTTTTGAAAAAATAGCCAAAATATCAAAACTAACTTTTTGTACTAAATAAGTCGGTGACGCTGTTTTAAAAAATAGCCGAATGTTCCCGAAAGGGACGCCGGAAGGCTGATTGCATATAAACGGCCACCTTCGGGTCAATTTTGATTTCGATCAATTTACCCCACAGCCTTAAAGACCTTCGTCCCCGAGACGTTGAAAGGCCGTGATTGAAAACGGATTTTTTTTATTATTTAGCAAAACAGAGTTGTTTTTTTTATTTAGATCACCTTAATAAATGTGCAGGATGAGCACGAATCAGAATAAGTCATTTTCAATCTTTAGCGAGGTCCCTCGGCAGCTCCACATGTGGTGGAACGATTTGGAAGATAGTAGCAAAAAGATAGTGGAGAGAATTTTGGGAGGTTTGGTTAATCTGGTTAATATCAAGCCAAGGAAAGACATCATCGAGGCACTGATATCTTTTTGGGATCCGACTCGCAATGTGTTCCGTTTTGTTGACTTTGAACTGACACCCACGTTAGAGGAGATTGCGGGCTACGCAGGACTAAATGGGAAATTAAGAGGGCAATACCTGCTCTCACCCAGACCGGTATCTCCACATGGGTTTCTGGATTTGCTGAGCATTAGTCGGAAGGTGAAAAATGATGATTTGCTGGAAGGATGTTGCGATCTCCAATTCTTATACCAACGGTACGGCACTCCTCGGGGTTTTGAAGAGTCAAACCTTGGACTAACTCACGCAGGGAATAAAACCAAATGGGAGGCTAGACGAATTCTAGCATTCATAACGACATTCTTGGGGATTGTGATTTGTCCACACGAAGATAAGAAAATAGAGATAAGTCTGGTAGGAATAGCCGATGTTGCAATCAAAAAGGCTACCAGCACAGTGGTCCATTTGGTTTTGTCCGAAATCTATCGAGCCTTGACCATATGCCGAGAAGGGGGCAATTTCTTCCAAGGATGCAATCTGTTACTCCAGTTGTGGATGCAGGAACATCTCCATCACCGGACACAATACATGAACCATGGGTTGATCGGAAAAAACTGTATCAGGGGTTTTCGAAGAACGGATGATGGGTGTTGTATTCCCCGAAGGCGTCGAGGCATGGCTTGCACGACTGAGCTCAATAGAAGCCGATCAGATTGAATGGGCGTTCGGGTGGTTACCCGATACTGAAGTAATATATATGGCAGCCGAGGAGTGTTATATTCTTCTGATGGGGATCCGCAGTGTCCAACCATATGTTCCTCATCGTGTATTACGTCAACTAGGAAGGTTTCAAGTTATTCCTACCGATCAAGACCTGAGAAAGCACGCCATTGAGTTGAGCCCGGGAGTCGTATTCCCCGAAGAGAAGATTAGAAAGCTGTGGCATGAATGTAGATTCCTTGAGCCTAAAACCATGGTCCGGGAACTAGCTAAGGGAGAGGTGGACCCAAAGTACAATGTGTGGTTCGGGAAAAGATTTAAGATTCGTCGGAAATGTTCTAAAAGAGCCCATGTCCAACAGTTCACGGAAGATTCACAGGAACAATGGAATTGGCTAGCAAAGGAGGAGGGGTACAGGACGAAGATTGGTAGGATAGAACAGCAGGGTCCGGGACCTTCAGTTCGAGAAGAACGTGCAAGCTGCCACCGACGAAGGAGACAAAAAGAAGTTGGCACAAGAAAATGACTTCTTGAGAGCTCAAATCCAGCAAATGAAAAGGGATGCTGACAGACAGTTGAGGAGTCGGGCAGACGAAAAATTGATAAAGGGTTTGAGAAGCCAAGTCACCGATATCCAAAGAGAATTGGACGAGTCGAAAGCCCGGACAACGAGGATCCATGCTAGCTGGAGAAAGGAGGCACATCAACATGCACTTCACCTAAAACGGGTGGAAGAAGATTACACTGGGATCATCACTAGTCTAAGGGAAGCAAATATTGTCCTCAGGGAGCGGGTTTTCAAGCAAGCCTGAGATGCCAGAGCGGACCTCGACCGTTGCCACAATTTGATGGCCCGACTGCAAGGACAAGTGGATAGGCTCCTAGACCAAGTCACCAACAATGCTCGAAGATTGGGGGCGAAAAGCCAGCAGATAGAACGGCTACTCGGAGAAAGGGACATGATCAAGGACAGAATTGGAGAAATCGGGCATTATGTCACCATGAAGTGCTTAGCTTGTGAACGAATGCCCCGCACCGACCTTTTCGCTTCAATTATGGGTTATGTTCATCGGATCATGGGAGAGTTAAGGGGACTGCACAAGGACCTCACACCAAGGCCCGCGGCAAGGCCGAATGATGCCTCGCGGGCCCCCAGGAATTTTAGAGCATTAGATTTTTGATTAAAAAAATATATTTTTGAAATGTTGGGTCAAGCTAGTTGGCATTTTTATCTTTACTTTCCCGAGTCAAGCATTTCTTTTATTTTTGCTGATTGTTGTAAGATGTGTTTTGTAACTGCAAGGTTTTATTTGATATAAAAGTTACTGAATTTTGCCACAATCTTGTTACCAGAACTACGCTCGGTCTGATTCACGTGGGGTCGTGATACGTAGGCAATCCACATAAGATTCGACCACCACTAAAAGGAAAAGAATGCAAAGGTTAATAACAATAAGGCTTTCAAGGATAAAAGAAAAGAAGAAAAAAAAAAGGGCTGGAATGACGCATGTTAAGAGTACATGTAGAAAGGGTTATTTGGTTAGGTGCATTGCATCCAACGTGCTATAACATATCTGTCAAACTCGGTAAACTAACAAGTTTGTTGCATTTCCAGAAAAGTTTAGCAGTTGGTTTGACGGAATATACTGGCCAGCCATCATTACCGTACTAGATCCAAAGGACCGATTACAGTAAGCATGTCTAGTTCTGGTAAGAGTCTCGAGGAAGAAAAATCAGAGTTACAAATCATGAAAGAAGAGGTAGACCGGTTGAAACAGCAGATAACGGAGATGCACCTGGCCTGGGCCAGGGAACAGTCTTCACCGAACCGCCCTACTCTCGCCTCAGCTCCGGAACATCCGCCCATCGATCCTTCGACAAGCGCCCCGATCTATCCATACTTTCGGGGGGAAAACCCATATGCCACCCACATTCTACCAGCCAAACCAAATCCTCCTCCAGCCACCCCTGTTTTTGTGGCACCTCCACCTGCTCCTCTGCAAAGGCCGGCCAGCGAACCGCATGGTCAGATCCATGACAACTCTTACTATCCTCCAGAGCCTACTTTTAGGGCTCCCGAACCGCAATCACATACCCCTCACTGGGATAATCCGGCAGAACCGGAAAAGTACTTCCAAAGTTCAAAACATGAGGAAGTTATCAGAAAAGTTAAAAGCCTGGAGCAGTCCTTCAGGAACATGCACGGTTTGGGTAATCAGGTCAGTGTCGCTTACAAAGATCCGTGCCCGTTCCCCGACGTCCAATTACCGGCCGGGTTCAAAATGCCCAAGTTTGACCTATACGAGGGGCACGGTGATCCTGTAGCCCACCTCCGAGGGTTTTGTAGTAAAATGCGTGGAGCCGGAGGACGGGATGAGATTCTGATAGCTTACTTCGGTCAGAGTCTGGGAGGATCTGCGCTGGAGTGGTACACTAGACAGGACCCCGGCAGATGGTTTACGTGGGATGACTTGGCTCAAGCTTTTATCGGGCAGTTCCAGTACAATCTTGAAATAATCCCCGACCGCCTATCATTGCTAAAATTAGAGAAGAAACCCGCTGAAAGTTTCAGGGAATTTGGTTTCCGCCGGAGGGAACAGGCAGCCAGGGTAGATCCGCCGATGAGAGAGAGCGAGATGGTGGATTACTTCTTGCAGACACTAGAGCCAACCTATTTCGGACATCTGGTAACGTCCGTGGGCAAATCATTCACCGAGGTGATAAAAATGGGGGCTATGATCGAGGAAGGTTTGAAGGCCAACAAGATCATGAGCTACTCAGCATTGAAAGCCACCACTCAGGCTATCCAAAGTGGCACTGGAGGAGTACTTGGGAAAAAGAGGAAAGAGGAAGTCGCGGCAGTCGAGTCCGGGACATGGTTCAGAAACAGAGGCCCTGCACCCCAATATAGCCCGCCCCAGCCTCACCACCAAAATTACTTCCATAATCCATATAACCACCCGCAACATTACTATCCAGCACCTGATCCCCATTTTACTGTCCACCACGCACAGTCCTATTCTGCACCTCCCGTCCATGCACCGTGGCGTGCACCAAGCCCGCAAAGTAATTACCCACCCCCAAGAGCTTACAGAAACCCCTCGGGCGCGAGTTTTCGTCCGAACCAGGCATTCAAGGGCGACAGGGCGCCAAGGCCAAAGGCTTTCACTCCCTCGGGGGAATCTTACACCAGTCTGTTCCACCGGTTGAAGCAAGTAGGGTTGCTAAATCCGGTTGAAGCTAAGCTACCAAATCCTCTTCCAAAGAACCTGGACCATTCAGTAAATTGTGCCTACTGCTCAGGATGTCCGGGACATGACACAGAAAAGTGTTGGAGGTTGAAAACAGCCATCCAAGAGCTCATCGACACTCGCAGGATTGAGGTCCAGACTCCAACATAGCCCAACATCAACCAAAATCCACTTCCAACTCATCATGAGACCAACATGATCGAGTTGGTACGGGTAGAAGAAGGAAAGGAGAAAGCCTCCCAGACTGTAATGATGATCAAGTCTAGCGGGGTAGGAATGAGAAAGGGACCGAGCCTTGATGAGTCATCTATTTGCAAGAAGGACATACCGGGAGGGTCGGAAGCAGGAAGGGGAAGTGTGAGCGGAGTACCGGTAAGACCGGGGGAAGCAAAAATAGTTGTACCAGGGGCAGCAACCAAGCCCGTCTTGACGGTAGCAGGCGTTCGAATGGATCCTTTCATCATCAAGCCAGCAATACAGGTTGCCAATAACTGATAGCAGGGCTATTCCATGGAATTATGCTCGGATTACAACGACCTACAAAGGAAAGGAAGTGAAAGAGGAAGTTTGCGAAGCGCAAGGTTTGACCCGCTCGGGAAGATGTTTTGCCCCCGCGGAATTGAGGAAGATCACTTCGGCAACATTGAAAAAGCCGGTAACTGATGAAGAGGCAGAAGAATTCCTGAAAAAGATGAAGCTGCATGACTATTCTGTCTTAGAGCAGCTGAAGAAAATGCCTGCGCAAATATCATTGCTATCTTTGCTGATACATTCTGAAGAACACCGGCAAACTTTGATGAAAGTTTTGAATGAGGCCCACGTACCCGATAAGATCTCAGTGACTCATTTGGAGAAGATCACCAACAGGATCTTCGAAGCGAATCGGATCACCTTCACCGATGATGAATTGCCCGAGGAAGGCACCGAGCACAACAAGGCTTTATATCTTACGGTAAAGTGTGAGGAGTCGGTGGTTGCCAAAGTCCTTGTCGATAATGGGTCCAGTGCTAACATTTGTCCTCTCTCTACACTGGACAAGTTGAAAGTGGACATCGGCAGGATACGCAAGAACAGCATATGTGTTCGAGGGTTTGATGGAGGAGGCAAGGCATCGGTTGGGGACATAGTGTTAATCTTGACGATTGGGCCAGTGGAGTTCACCATGGAATTCCAGGTGCTGGACATGGTGGTGTCATATAACCTTCTGATAGGGCGACCATGGATCCATGCCGCAAGAGCGGTTCCATCCAGCTTACACCAACTCGTCAAGTTTGAGTGGGACCAACAGGAGATCGTCGTCCATGGAGAGAATGATCTACAACCAGGCACCATCGTCCCCTTCGTTGAGACGGAAGAAGATGTTGGGCCATGGGTATACCAGATCTGCGATGTGGTATCCGCCAACCGAGTTCCAGGAAGGGGAATGCATTCCCAATGACAGAATAATTACTGCAGACGTCATGGTGGCCCATGAAATGTTGAGACATGGTTTCATACCCGGCAAAGGTTTAGGTGCATCTCTGCAAGGAATCATACAACCGGTATCCGTGGTCGAAAACGTAGGTACCTTCGGCTTGGGATTCAAGCCGACATCAGAGGACATCCAGCAAGCCAAGAAGAATAAGCAGAAGACATGGGTGCTCCCGAAGCCGGTTCCACGCCTTTCCCAATCTTTTGTCAGTTCCGGAGTAAGAGGACATCCGACGACAAAGGTCCCCAGTCCTATGGTTAGGCCAGACGAAGAGTTCTTAAGAAAGTTCGAGGACCTATTTGCAGATGTGTGCATGCTCGAGGATGGTGAAGGATCCAGCCATGCCGAGATACAGTTTGTGGGACCAAAGGCAAAACTGAATAATTGGAAGGCTACTACTCTCCCTGTCCGGAAGGAGTCTTGGTAGTTTGTTTTGGATTGTTTTCTTTCGAAATTTTGTGTTGGGGTTGTCCCCGGAGTAAAATCAAGTTGTTTTAGTTCGTTTTGATTTAAGTTTGCAAGTTTGTTTTCCCTTGTACTGTTCCCATTAATGAAATTTGGTTCCCTTCGTGTACAGCTTTCTTTCAACTGATCTTAATGATATGGCGCGCTTAAAGATTAATCAACCCAGTCTAGAAAGTCAATCAGGTTTGGAAATAATAACGCATGAAATAAGAAGTGACGAGAGTGAATCGGAATACGGTGATGATGAAGCCGTAGAAGAAATCGGTGAAGAATTAAGTCACTTCGAGGAGAAACCCAAACTAAATTTAAATGATACTGAGGCCGTTAATCTGGGGAACACAAATGACGTCAAAGAAACCAGAATAAGTGTCCACATTGAACCCAACCTGAGAGAAGAGTTGATGAAAACACTCAAGGAGTTTAAAGACATTTTCGCATGGTCGTACGACGACATGCCAGGACTCAGCACTGATCTAGTGGTTCATAAATTGCCCACTGATCCGGCATATCCTCCCGTCAAGCAAAAACTGCGGAAATTCAAGACGGAGATGAGTGTAAAGATCAAAGAGGAAGTAACCAAGCAGTTGCAGGCGAAAGTCATTCGTGTCACTCGATACCCTGAATGGTTGGCTAATGTAGTACCGGTGCCAAAGAAAGACGGAAAGATCAGAGTATGCGTGGACTACCGCAATCTCAACAAGGCGAGTCCTAAGGATAATTTCCCACTTCCCAATATCCATATCCCGATTGATAATTGCGCCGGACGTGAAATCGGGTCCTTTGTGGACTGCTACGCGGGATATCATCAGATCTTGATGGATGAAGAGGACGCAAAAAAGACGGCTTTTATCACACCGTGGGGAACTTATTGCTACCGAGTGATGCCGTTCGGTTTGAAGAATGCAAGGGCAACCTACATGAGGGCGATGACTACGGTATTCCATGACATGATACACAAGGAAATTGAAGTGTACGTGGATGATGTGATCGTAAAATCCAGACGTCAAGAAGACCATGTTGCTGACCTCAGGAAGTTCTTTCAAAGACTTCGAAGATACGACATCAAGCTCAATCCGGCCAAATGCGCATTCGGAGTTCCATCAGGAAAGTTGCTAGGATTCATCGTCAGCCGACGGGGCATTGAGTTAGACCCATCCAAAATCAAGTCCATCCAAGAGTTACCTCCGCCAAGGAATAAAACAGAGGTAATGAGTTTGTTGGGAAGGTTAAATTACATCAGTAGGTTTATTGCTCAGCTCACATCAACCTGTGAGCCCATATTGCGTCTGTTGAAGAAAGACGCTGCGATAGAATGGACGACAGAATGCCAAGAAGCGTTTGACCAAATCAAAGGGTTTTTGTCAAACCCACCCGTACTGGTTCCGCCCGAACCGGGTAGACCCCTGATTCTTTATCTAACGGTTTTGAAGAATTCGTTCGGCTGCGTACTGGGGCAGCATGATCTTACTGGCAGGAAGGAACAGGCCATTTACTATCTCAGTACGAAATTCACGGTCCACGAGGTTAAGTACACTCATTTGGAAAAGACCTGCTGTGCTTTGTCTTGGGTAGCCCAAAAGCGGAAACATTACTTATCTTCTTACACCACTTACCTCATTTCGCGTTTGGATCCGTTGAAGTATATTTTCCAGAAACCTATGCCTACAGGGAGGTTAGCAAAATGGCAAATATTACTTACAGAGTTCGACATCATATATGTGACAAGGACGGCTATGAAAGCTCAAGCCCTAGCCGATCACTTAGCCGAGAATCCTGTTGATGACGAATACGAACCTCTGAGGACGTATTTTCCAGACGAAGAAGTATTGCAAATTGATGGGTTGGAGTTAACCGAGGATCCGGGGTGGAAGCTTTTCTTCGACGGAGCGGCGAACGCAAAAGGAGTCGGAGTAGGGGCTGTGCTTATCTCTGAAACAGGACATCATTATCCTGTCACTGCTCAACTGCGTTTTCATTGTACCAATAATATGGCTGAGTACGAGGCATGTATCTTGGGGTTACGATTAGCGGTAGACATGGATGTACAAGACGTCTTGGTCTTGGGGGACTCGGACCTTCTGGTACATCAGATTCAGGGAGAATGGGAAACCATAGATTTAAAGCTTATCCCGTATCGTCAGTGTTTGCATGATCTGACCAAACGCTTTCGATCAGTAGAATTCAGGCACATCCCAAGGATGCATAATGAGGTTGCAAACGCTCTAGCTACTTTAGCGTCAATGCTACATCACCCGGACAAGGTTCGTGTCGATCCGTTACATATCCAGGTCCGGAATCAACATGCTTATTATAATGTGATAGAGGAAGAGGTGGATGGCAAGCCATGGTTTCATGATGTCAAGGAATACCTCAGGTTAGGAGTATACCCGGAGCAAGGAACTGGAGACCAAAAGAGAGCTATTCGGCGATTGGCGAACGGATTTTTCCTTAGTGGAGGGGTGCTGTACAAAAGAACCCCAGATTTGGGATTGTTGCGATGTATAGATGCAAGTCAAGCCACAACAGTGATGACGGATATACACTCCGGAGTTTGTGGACCACACATGAGCGGATACGTATTGGCAAAGAAGATTCTTCGAGCAGGATATTACTGGCTCACTATGGAGCGTGATTGTATAAGTTTCGTGCGAAGATGCCATCGGTGTCAGATACACGGAGATTTGATTCATTCTCCACCGACCGAATTGCATACAATGTCGGCACCATGGCCGTTTGTTGCGTGGGGTATGGATGTTATCGGACCTATAGAACCTGCGCTTCCAATGGACATAGGTTCATTCTGGTAACGATCGATTATTTTACCAAGTGGGTGGAGGCCAAAACATTCAAATCGGTGACCAAGAAGGCGGTGGTGGATTTCGTACATTCCCACATCATCTGCAGGTTTGGAATTCCAAAGATAATCATGACAGATAACGGTGCCAATCTTAACAGCGGATTGATGAAGGAGGTCCGCCAACAGTTCAAGATCACACACCGAAATTCCACACCGTATCGTCCCAAAGCAAATGGTGCGGTTGAGGCAGCAAACAAGAATATAAAGAAGATATTGAGGAAGATGGTAGAAGGGTCTAGGCAATGGCATGAAAAATTACCATTCGCACTGTTGGGTTATCGCACTACCGTCCGGACTTCGGTAGGTGCAACTCCTTACTTGTTGGTATACGGGACTGAAGCAGTAATACCAGCAGAAGTTGAAATCCCATCCCTCCGAATTGTCGCTGAAGCCGAGATTGATGACGACGAGTGGGTCAAAACCCGATTAGAGCAATTGAGCTTGATCGATGAAAAGAGATTGACAGCAGTATGTCACGGCCAATTGTATCAAAAGAGAATGGCGAGAGCATATAACAAGAAGGTACGTCCCAGGAAATTTGAAGTGGGACAGCATGTGCTGAGGAGAGTTCTACCACATCAGGCCGAAGCGAAAGGCAAGTTCGCTCCAAATTGGCAGGGACCATTTGTGGTGACTAGAGTATTATCCAACGGCGCTCTATGTCTAACTGATGTTGAGGGAAGATGCACCGATATGGCTATCAATTCTGATGCAGTCAAGAGATATTATGTGTAATTCTTTAATGCATTTGTCGACGTTTGGTTTCGTTTGTGTGTATTTGGCATTTTTCGGAGAATGAAATGACAGAGGCAATTTTTCTACTACCCAAACACTTTAACCTTTGTTTCCCCTTTGAGCCTTAATTATTCTTTCATATACCCTCTTTCGGAATCATCAAGGAAGATGTGTAACAAAATAGAAAAAGAAACAAAGAAAAAAACACAAGAAAAAGTGAACTACGTTCGACCTGATTCCTCAAGAAGGATACGTAGGCGCCACACGGCTCGGTCATAATAAAATAAAAATCAAAGATCCCCAAGCAACAAAACTGGGGCAGAAGTCATGGTTTCGTTTGAAAGATAGTGTGGATTCCGAAAGTTGTAATAAGCTAACCGTTGAGGTTAAACCCCTTTCTTTAGCCTCACGCGCAGAAACCACATTAAGAACCAGAAAGACCTCTCGATCAGTATTTGAGGAATGCCAAGTCATGTGAATAAAAGCCAAAAGTGACATCCCGACCCTCGAGTGAATCCAGGATGCATAAGCCGAAAGGGGATACCGCTCTAGAGGGAATCTCATGGGTGATACCCCACCGCAGGGAAAGAAAGCGTAAATGAGAGAGTCTTAACGGTGAAAATCCTCGCGGGCACCTTAAGGCGAAGAAAGTTGAGAGAAATAAAATGAGAGAGTCTTACGGTGAAAACCTTTACGGGCACCTTAAGACGACGGGAGATAGAGAGAAATGAGAGAATCTCATTAGTGAAAACCCTTTGAAGGGCACTGTGAGATGACAAGGCGAGATGGTTACAAGATGTCTGCATGAGACAAGGTTTGGACATCCGTTTACCTCTAGCAGAACGCGGCATCGGAAAGTGATTGACATGAATAGACTGGGTAGTTTAATCTTGTCACGACCCCAAATCCGGTCGTGATGGCGCCCAGCACATTGCTAAGCCAGCCTTTGAGTTCAGAAAAGTTTTCCTTTTCTTTTGTCATTTGCGGTCAGCATTCTTTTTCTTTTCTTTCATTTTCGAAAATTGATTTTTCAAAGCTTACTACCAAGTCTCCCAAAGCAATATAATGAAAATGAATAGGCGTGGAACGAGGCAATAAGGCAGAAGTCGTGCCGATAGCAAGATTGGGACGACAGGTTGTTTGGAAGGTTCGCAGGAATTATGGAGTATGATGGATACATGTGGCACGTCCGAAAGATGATTTCACGCAACAGATCACCGGCTAAAAAGAGTTGGATCAAACCAAAGATTGGAATGAAAGGGAAAGATGAGAAACCGTTCGTGGAAAGAGCATCGTCCTCAGCAAGCGTCAACGTCATCCTCAAAATTCGAGAGAGGCCAAGCAGATGAAAGAGAAAGAGAATGGCCCCAACAAGAGTGGCACGACCACTCACTGCGTTTTGAAACTAACAATTTTTCTTTGATTTAAAGCAGGAAAAGAGGGTTCGTTGGCGGAAAAGCATACCATCCAGAAGTTTATCAAACTGGGGCAGAAAATTTTCTCCTGTTGCGAAAATTTTCTTGAAAGCAAAGACCCAGTGGATAAGGGTAGAAAGCAACACAAGATTTCGGGAAATACCAGCTCCGAGCAGAATAGTTTTGAGAGAGGCCAGACAACACGATGGGGTGATCTTTGAGCCTGGTATCATCCCCAGCAGTTGTTGGAAAAAAGGAAACAATGGCTTCGAGATTCCCCCAGCAGTATTATATCCCATAATTTGTTCAAGGAAGCAAAAGCGTGAGTCCCAGAGAAGGTATGGGAAGAAGGAAGAGGAAAAGAGGTCCCCCGCCAGGATAATCCCCGGTCCATAACATTTCAAACCCGGCGAGTCCGAGAGAGAATGAGGGGTGAAGGAAACAAAGAATACTTCCCCAGTAGCATCATCCCCAGCAGATGAGTAAACAGTTCCAAAGATATCCCCAGCAGCCAAAAGAAAAGTAATACGACCCAGGGGAAAGCAATTCCAAGACAAGATAATTCAGAAGAGAAGGTTGCCCGAGAGGCAATACAGGAAGAAGGAAATGGTACAAAAGGCAAAGGAAGGTAATCAAGATAGGTTGAAATCAGTGAGTTGTAGTTGAAGTCAGGGAGCCCGCCTGGAGAATGGAGTGGCGAATTTATTTAAAAGTTGTAGTTGAAGTCAGGGAGCCCGCCTGGAGAATGGAGTGGCGAATTTATTTAAAAGTTGTAGTTGAAGTCAGGGAGCCCGCCTGGAGAATGGAGTGGCGAATTTATTTAAAAGTTGTAGCTGAAGTCAGGAAGCCCGCCTGGAGAATGGAGTGGCGATTTTTGAAATAGTAGTTGAAGTCAGGGAGCCCGCCTGGAGAATGGAGTGGCGAATTTATTTAAAAGTTGTAGTCGAAGTCAGGAACCCGCCCGGAGAATGGAGTGGCGATTTTATTTTGAAATAGTAGTTGAAGTCGGGGAGCCCGCCTGGATAATGGAGTGGCGAATTTATTTTGAAATAGTAGTTGAAGTCGGGGAGCCCGCCCGGAGAATGGAGTGACGAATTTATTTAAAAGTTGTAGTTGAAGTCGGGAGCCCGCCCGGAGAATGGAGTGGCGAATTTATTTTGAAATAGTAGTTGAAGTCGGGAAGCCCGCCTGAAGAATGGAGTGGCGATTTTATTTTGAAATAGTAGTTGAAGTCGGGGAGCCCGCCTGGAGAATGGAGTGGCGATTTTATTTTATGAGTAGTAGTTGAAGTCAGGGAGCCCGCCCGGAGAATGGAGTGGCGATTTTATTTTGAAATAGTAGTTGAAGTCAGGGAGCCCGCCTGGAGAATGGAGTGGCGAATTTATTTTGAAATAGTAGTTGAAGTCAGGGAGCCCGCCTAGAGAATGGAGTGGCGATTTTATTTTGAAGTAGTAGTTGAAGTCAGGGAGCCCGCCTGGAGAATGGAGTGGCGATTTTATTTTGAGTAGTAGTTGAAGTCAGGGAGCCCGCCCGGAGAATGGAGTGGCGATTTTATTTTGAAATAGTAGTTGAAGTCGGGGAGCCCGCCTGGAGAATGGAGTGGCGATCTTATTTGTGAAGTTGTAGTCGAAGTCAGGGAGCCCGCCTGGAGAATGGAGTGGCGATCTTATTTGTGAAGTTGTAGTCGAAGTCAGGGAGCCCGCCTGGAGAATGGAGTGGCGATTTTATTTTGAAATAGTAGTTGAAGTCAGGGAGCCCGCCTGGAGAATGGATTGGCGAATTTATTTAAAAGTTGTAGTTGAAGTCAGGTAGCCCGCCTGGAGAATGGAGTGGCGATTTATTTTAAAAGTTGTAGTTGAAGTCAGGAAGCCCGCCTGAAGAATGGAGTGGCGATTTATTGTTGAAGTTGGTTGAGGAAAGCGGTAGAGCATAACGGAAATCCCCGGTGTGGATCCAAGTTCATAATCGAAAGGAAGGCAACAAGGATCAGAAAGACAGGCACGAACTTCGAAGGAGAATAGTTCGAAGATCACAAAGGAAGGGACCAACGGTCGGAGATCGGCAATCAAGATAGGCCGAAATGACAATTGTTAGAAGAGAAGAAGTACGTGAAGAAACATCGAGGCCAGCAGGATGGCAAGGAGCATGACAAGATCAAGTTGAAAAGATAAATAAGAATTTGCAATATTGTAACTTAGTCTAGCTTCTTATTTTGTTTAGTACGATATAATAAGAAGATCAGTTGAGCAGTGGCAACAGCAGCAACAACAGTAACAGCAAGATCACCGCAGTCATGGTAGTCCCCGCTACCAAAACTTCCCGTACTACATTGACCTGATTCCTGTTTAGCCCAGGATATGTAGGAGGCCTCCTGAAGTAAAGGCTCGGTCAAGATCTTTTTAGAAATGCTTCACACGGAGTGCTCGAACGGGCAAAAATCGCTCGTATCCGCTCACTTATCTTTGCACGAAAACACTTCACGTTCCCGCGCAAAGAGGGGCAGCTGTGAGCACGTGATTTTTGCCCTACATGAGAATTACTCCCAGAAAATTCAAAAATAAAATAGTTTCATGTTGAGCATGATTTTTTGTGATTTTTTGTGTTATTTTTATCTTACATTTGCATTTTTGTGTGTGTGCTTATTTATTTAAATTAGTAAAAATACAAAAATATATATATTATGTTTTTGCATTTTTTAGTGTTTGATAGCCAATTATGTGATTTACATTTAAGTGATATGTAATTGTGTATCTTGATTATTAGTAAAACTTAATTAGCGTTCTTATAAGTTAGTTTGATTTTTTGTAGTGTGATTTAGAATTTTTTGTTTAAATTAGACAAAAGAGGAGACAAAATAAAGAGGAAATCGGAACTGGGCCGTCTCCAATTCAATAAAGAACCAGGCCCACACTAATTCAACACCCAGCCCAAATACCCGCCCAAGTATCAGCTCATGTAACGGTCGATCTGGACCGTTGGATTTTATTATCCAACGGCCCAGATTAATCAATCAATTCCCAAACACACCCAGGCCATAACTTAGTCACACGACGCCGTTTTGGTTTAAGTGAGGCAATCCTGGTCGTTGATCGTAAATGATCCAATGATCAGGATTTAATCTCGTAATTCATATATAAGGCCATCTCCACACCCCGCCCCCAAGCCCCCCCCCCTTTTACACTCGTTGTCTCTCTCAGAGACAAAGTAACCTCGCCGTCCACCGCCGCGTTCCGCCTGCCGGAAATCGCCTCACGGCGGTTCCGGTAGGCCAACGGCCACCAAATTTTCACCAGCTCTTCCCCTCACCTCCCTCTACACGAATCCCCTAACCGTTAGTCTCGAATCATTCCCGAGCTCTTCGAATATTAGATCGAAGCTCGCCGAAATTTGAAGTTCTACCCCAAACCACCCTAAACTCATGCCTCGCCCTCGCCAAACCTCCCTCATACCCCCACTAACCATGTTTTGGTTCGAATCTGACCAGAACCCCTCGAACCCCAATCCGAGCCTCAAGAACCCTAGAATTGAGAAACTAGGGATTTCATTCGGATTGAAAGAAATTGAAGTTAATAAACTTTAATTGGAACGTTTTCGTTTGAAAACATTCCAATTAAAGTCTATTTGACTTCAAATACACAACCACGACTCCTTGCGAATCCAAGTCGGCCAAGTTCCAAGTCTTTGTTTTAAGGTATCTCTGTCTCTGTTTATTCGTCGTCTCAGTTTAATTGTTTCTAGTTTTCGTTTCCTTGTTGTTTCAATATTCCGCCAATTCTCTGTTTTCTTCATCTCTTTGGGACCCTTTTATTTGGTTGATTTTTGTTGTTTCTTCAATTGAAAATGAATGATATACTTAGTATGATTAAGGTCGTCAAGCTAACTAGTTCATATGGATTGCTATCCTGTTATGTCGAAACCATGAGTCACGGATTTGTTGGACTTTGTTTGTTCTTGATTGTATACGTAGGATCAATTAAGTATTTGTCGTCATTTAGTTATATGATTCTTCCTATTAAACACTGGATAGTGATTGATGTTGCTGATTTACCAAGTGAAGCTCTTGAAATTGTTGTGACTTCAAATTAGGTCTGGAATCTGTTGAGGCTGTTAGCATTAGTGTAAGATGAATCAGAGTTAGAATAGTTTAATACCCTGCACAGCCTAGTGGAACCTGCTGTTACAGCAGGGCATTCCACCAAGTTTTTGGCACTCAGCATTTAACTAATTAAGCCCATACTTAACAAACTTAGTGGTTAAACACAGGGGTTAGTGGGCTGGCAGAGCAGGGATGGGCAAGGTTTGAGTGGGATTTTTGCTGGTCCTTGGCTCTTAGAGATAGGGGTCTGTTTTGGTTATATATAGGAAGCTGCAGAGAATAGAAAAGGCCCTGGTTTTTTGGCTTTAAAAAGAGTAGATACATTAGGAGAAGAAAAGGCAGAAATACACACATATATAGATCCTGTGTTACTGTTCCATTGAAGTTTGGCTACTGTTGTTGTTGCTGTTTGTAAGAGAAGGCTATTTGTTTGCTGCTGTTGTTTGCTGAGGTGGTTGTGGTTTTGTTTTGTTGCGGCTGATTCTGTTGTTGTTGATTTTGCTGCTGCTGTGTTGTTGTTGTGTACTGCTGTGGGTTTTTGCTTTGGGTGCTAAGTGTTGTGGGGATTGATTACCATTGGTTTGTTGCTGTGCTGTTTGTTGCTGGGCTACTGTTACTGTTGCTGTATTACCACTGCTCACTCTTCTTTATTCTTCCGCATTCCAGGTACACATCTTTGTCATTGTAGTGTCTTGGTTCGAAAAGAATGAAGCTTGAAGCTCCCTTTTAAGTCTGCTGAATACATATAGATGTCCACAGTTCTTATACTTGTTATGTTTTGTTATTCTTTAATCAAGTTTGTATTGCTGATTTTGGCTATGAAAGATGTATCTAGATCAAAGATATACTATCATTAGATATGTATGTAAACCTGAATCATTCTGTTGTATCTTTGTTCACTATTCTCTATTCATGTGCGTAATCTCAAATCTGTTAATACTAGGCCCTATGTTAAAAGTGAGATTAGCTATTTGTTTAAGTAGAAAATTTAAGGTAATTTGAACACCCGTGAATAATGATATCTTGAACTTGCGAAAATATACGACAGTGGCTCTTTGAGGATTATTTGAATTCGAAGTAAGTTCTTTCCATATAATTGTCCACTATAGACTCAAACCTACTCACTTAATTAACTAACCGTATGTTGGCTCGAATTGGTTATAGTTGAGCAGGATTTTGTCACATTGTAGGAATTAGCGAGTTATTACTCGACTGGATGACTAATTAGATTAAAGGAATCGGGGGTGCATTTCATGTGACCCGATCCCAATTTTGAACAAGATTAAATAAAGCGTGTCAGGAACCACAGGCGCATTTCATGTAGTGTGGCTCGTAACAAGTTTTAAATAATTTGGAATCAACTCCTAAATAAATACAGCAGGATGTAGTTCGCTTTAGATTTGAATTAGAGATGTGCCTCGCCCAATAGTTACACAAATCGCAAGGCCCTCATAAAGGTACATATAAAATACTTAGATTTCGAGATGTGTCGTTTTCTTAGCTAATATCATGGCCTCCTCAAAAGTGTAAATAAGTAATCGCTCTAGGCGCGTATTTTAATCCTACCTTCTTAAATACGGGTGTGCATTTCATGCGACCCAAATCCAAATCCCAAAATATTGAATAAGAATGTGTCGAGGATCCGGGTGCATTTCATGTGACGTGATTCGAAACATATTTTTAGGCAACTTTCTTTTTTCGTAAATCATAATAATAATAAAAGCGGTAAAGGGATATTAATTGGCACTAAGTGTATAACTGTAAAAATCAGATAAATAAGCCGAACACGACAGTTGAGCGACCGTGCTAGAACCACGGAATTCGGGAATGCCTAATACCTTCTCCCGGGTTAATAGAATTCCTTATCCGGATTTCTGGTTCGCGGACTGTTAAATAGAGTCATTCTTTTCCTCGATTCGGGATCAAACCGGTGACTTGGGACACCATTACTTTCCCAAGTGGCGACTCTGAATTTAATAAGATGGATCCCGTCTCGATTGTCCTTTAATTGGAAAAACTCTTTGCGCCCTCGCGGGTGCGGTAAAAAGGAGGTGTGACAAACATAATAATCAATCTAATATTGATGGTTTAGACTTATTTTCTGAATTGAAAGTATTACGAGAAATTGTACAAGTAGATAATAATACTCTAGTCGATATCCTCAATAAGATAAAAAGAGTTGATTCCTTTCCAAATGCATATATTGCTTATAGAATAATGTTAACAGTTCCGGTAACAGTTGCCTCAGCGGAGAAAAGTTTTTCAAAACTAAAATTGATAAAATCTTATTTAAGATCAACAACGTCTCAAGAGAGGTTGAATGGATTAGCTATATTGTCAGTTGAAAAGGAATTGTTAGAAGAAATTGATTATAAAACAGTTATTCATACCTTTGCATCTCAAAAGACAAGGAAAATAAACTTCAAATAAAAAATATATATAATTTTTTTTTAAGAAAAAAATTAAGGCCTCCATTTGAAGTTTAACTTTAGGCCCCCAATAGTATTGAGCCGCCCCTGCTCCATAGACACGAAATAATCCTTCAATCACACACTATTTGCACACAACCAATTTCACCATTTATAGAGAACTTGTTACACAACTCACACACTCATTGATTTATTCGATGAAACCACAAATGACTACCAACACGACACCTTTATTCCTTTAACGTCCATTGATAAAACTAGACTATACTCTACTTAGAAATTTTCTGTGACAGTCAAATTTTTTGGTAAAAAAGTGGGGCATCAAACACTACGTACCAAATTACGTACATTATGGCAACCTAAAGAAGAACTACCACTAATTGATTTGGGTTCAGACTTCTTCCTTATGAAATTCCAAAAGAAAGATAATATGAGCAAAACACTCCATGAAGTACCTTGGTTTATAGTTAATCACTTATTATCAGTATGTAAATGAGAACTTAAATTCATTGCCTCCAATATATGACTTGCTTATTCAGTAATTTGGATATGATTACATGAGTTACCCACTGAGTTTTACGACTGTGACATCCTATAAAGAGTTGGATCCAAAATTGGTACCCTTGTCAAGATTGATACTTGTACGTCGACTATCACTAGGGGAAGAGATGCAAGAATATGTATTGAAGTACCATTGGAACAACCATTATAAACACATGTTTTCATTGGTACGCACCGATAACAAATTCTATACGAAGATCTTAACATGCTATGCACGATATGTGGAAGGCTTGGTCACAATGTATTGGGAAAAAGTTTTTTTATGACGTGGCAAGACACGTGAAATATTCAAAAGGTTATTATTCCGAAAGAGGATACGAGGAGACAAATTAGACACGGGACGAAATTCAACTATGAGTCTCGTATCTGTTTAAAGTGGGTTGGAACGTAATTCTAAAGACAAAGGATATCAAGAGCAAATAGGTACGGGTTCCATATCAATTCAAGACATTCAAAGGCAACGGGTTAAAGAGCATTTAAAGCATGGACCTGGAGACAGAAAGAAGTCCAAATTCAATCATTAAAAATCTGATACGTTGAAGAATTAGCATTTAATAAGAATAATTGTGTAACGACCTATTTAATGTCATTTATCATTCATAATTATGTCATTAAAACGTAGGTTTCATTCTTCTACCTAGAGTCAGCTATAAAAGGAGGAAGTTATACCAATTGTAGACACGATCAACTGTTGAAAGCCTACTGAAATACAATTTTTCTTTACTGTTCATTCTGATTATTGAAAGCCTATTACATTTTTCGGTCTCTTGATTATCAGTAACCCGATTTTTCTATTATTTTCTGGTTTTAATCGAAGTTCTATATTTTGGTTAAACAAATTGGTTCCGTTACCGGGAATCTGATAATCTATTCTTTCTAAGCTTACACACTTTACTTGTGGTTAAAATCATGTCGAACAACATCAACAACACCAACAACAACAACAATGCTGTTGAAAACCAGATCCCTCACGTTCAAGGGGATTTGAACAATGATAATATAATTCCTTCCCCTCAAGCCTCTCCACGCCAGTCTCGTGGGGGTACTCCTGTACCTATTTCACATGCTGATGAACAAGAGCAGTTAGAACCCTTTGAAGGGCCAGAACAAGCTCTTCAGAGGATAATTGATGCACGAGTCAATCAAGCTCTCCAAACTTTAGTTAGCTGGTTTCCTTCTTCGCCACTCACTCCTACCCCCAATAACAATACACTGGAGAATCCTCGTTCTGGTATTGATAATACAAACGAGGGATCCCCTGATAGACCACTAGAAATGGATACATGTAATGCAAATAACTCAAAATATGGTACTAACCTTGCAGGCACAACTCAAGGAACAAAGAGAACGGATTGAGCAAATACCGGGAGTTCCTCCAATAATCAAAGGGATTGATGCGGATAAATATTCTCAACAACCTTCGAAGCCAAGTGCGGCTCCTCTCCTTATTCCAAAGAAGTTTAAAATGACTGATATTTTAAAATATGACAGTACAACCGACCCTCGAGATCATGTGACTGCATTTACTATGGGCATTAAGGGGAATGATTTAACCAAGCAAGAAATCGAGTCCGTATTGGTCAAAAGATTTGGAGAGACACTTACAAAGGGAGCACTAACCTGGTATTCCCTCTTACCTGAAAATTCTATTAATTCTTTTGCTAAGCTTGCGGATTCTTTTATAAAAGCGCACTCAGGAGCACGAAAGGTTGAAAAAATGATGGAGGACATTTTCAAATTAAACAATCAGACACGGAGTTACTCAGAGACTTCGTTGATAGGTTTCAACGAGAACGAATGACTTTACCTCGGGTACCAGATAACTGGCGGCAATAGCTTTCACAAGTAATTTGAATGACAAAAGCTCTGAGGCTACAAGAAAGCTTAAAGAAAGCCTTGGTGAATTTTCTGCAACTACATGGAATGATGTTTATATCAGGTATAGCACAAAACTCAGAATTGAAGAAGATACCGTACTCCGACATTTCCATGATGAAAGGAGCAGGTCCAGGAGGTCCGAAACCAAAAGGAGATCAAGTAAGAACAGATACAATCCATATCTGGGCCCTGCAGGAAAAGATTCAAGAACGAAACAAGAAAATCAACGATATGATAAAAAATCGAGGAGCAGGGAATCCGGTTCTTCCTCAAGATTTAGAAATGATAAAAACAGGCAAGAGCCATTTGATGAAGATGGAAGTTTGAACGCATGATTCGGTGGATACAATTTCAATGTTACCACTTCCGAGCTCGTAGCTGTTTTGCGAGGCATGGGGGATAAGGTACGATGGCCGAAAGAGATGCGTTCAAACCCAAATAAACGCAATCTAGATCATTGGTGTGAATTTTATAATGATCACTGGCATAAGACAGCAGAATGCCGATTTTTACAGAGTGAAGTAGATCATTTATTGAAACAGGGTAATCTCACTGAGTTATTTAGTGAGAAAGGAAAGCAGGCTTACATGAAAAATAGGCAAGAACCGCCAAAACCCCCGTCACCCAAGAGAACCGTGAATGTTATAAGCGGGGGAGAAGGTATATATGAGGTAGCACATCCAGATTCCAACAAAGTTTCTAAACTCCCAATCATGCCCGGGAAACGTACACGCCAGATGTTGGAAGGTGAAGTTATCGCTTATGATGATACAGACATGGAAGGAGTGATCACCCCCCATAACGATGCACTGGTAATATCTTTACTCGTATATGATATTAAAATAAAAAGAGTTTTGATTGACCCAGGAAGTTCAACAAATATCATCCTACTAAGGGTGTTACGGGAGATGCAAATGGAGGATAAGATGATTCCAAAGGCGCATACTTTATCAGGATTCAATAACTCCAGCATAGTAACTAAAGGAGAGGTAAACTTAACAACTTTTGCAGAGGGTATTGAGAAAGATACCAAATTTCAGGTAGTAGACGTGGAAATGGAATATAATATAATCATGGGAAGACCATGGATTCATGAGATGGATGTTTTTCCGAATCCCTTCTTAATGTTCAACATAATATTGGAATTAAACGTAGTTCACTAGATGAAAGTTCTGCTTACTTGTGGCACAGAAGTTTGGGTCATATATCCAAAGAAAGGTTAGAGAGATTAGTAAAGAATGAGATTCTTCCGAATCCAAATTTACTGATCTTACTATATGTTTGGATTGCATTAAGGGAAAGCAAACCAAGCATAGTAAGAAAGGTGCCACAAGAAGCCAGCTTCTTGAAATTATACACACCGATATTTGTGGACCCTTTGATGTTCCATCTTTTGGTGGAGAAAAATATTTTATCACATTTATCGATGATTTTTCACGTTATGGATACATCTATTTGCTGAAAGAAAAATCTCAAGCATCAGATGCTCTCAAGGTATTTGTTAATGAGGTTGAAAGGCAATTAGATAAAAAGGTAAAAATCATTCGGTCAGATAGAGGTGGTGAATATTATGGAAAATATAATGAGTCAGGACAATGTCCAGGTCCATTTGCAAAGTTCCTCGAGGAACGTGGCATATGTGCACAATATACTATGCCAGGAACACCTCATCAAAATGGTGTTGCAGAAAGGCGTAATCGAACACTTATGGACATGGTTAGGAGCATGATAAGTAATTCCTCATTACCCAAATAATTGTGGATGTATGCTCTTAAAATCGCTGTATATTTATTAAACAGGGTTCCTAGTAAGGCAGTTCCAAAGACCCCTTTTGAACTGTGGACAGGAAGGAAACCTAGTTTAAGGCACTTGTATGTTTGGGGTTGCCCGGCGGAAGCTAGAGTTTATAATCCACAAGAAAAGAAATTAGATTCTCGAACAGTAAGTGGTTACTTTATTGGTTACCCAGAGAACTCTAAAGGGTATGTGTTTTACTGTCCAAACCATAATTCAAGAATTGTTGAAACCGGTAATGCAAGATTCATTGAGAATGGTAAAGTTAGTGGGAGTGTTGAAAAGCAAAGTGTGAAAATTAAAGAGGTGAGGGTCAATATTCTATTACCCAGAAATATGCCTACTTCCACACAAATACCAAATATTGTTCCAGTTGTTGAAGAACACTTTGACAACACCGAGCAACATTTGGATGAAACACTTGATGAAGAAACTAACTCACAAATATCTGACACAAATGAACCACAAGAAATGCCATTAAGAAAATCTCAAAGAGTTAGAAAATCGGTTATTTCGGATGATTACATGGTTTATTTGCAAGAGTTAGATTTTGATATTGGTCTTAATAAGGATTCAGTTTCATTTTCACAAGCCATAGAAAGTAATGAGTCTGAATGGATTGATGCCATGAAGGAAGAGTTAAAATTCATGGAATACAATAAAGTCTGGGATCTCGTTGAATTGCCTCAAAGTTCTAAAAGAATCGGGTGTAGATGGGTCTTTAAGACCAAACGTGATTCAAATGGCAATATTGAGAGATACAAAGCCAGACTTGTTGCCAAGAGTTATACTCAGAAAGGAGGCATTGATTATAAAGAGACCTTTTCACCGGTCTCAAAGAAATACTCGTTAAGAATTATTATGGCTTTGGTGGCTCATTATGATTTGGAGTTACACCAAATGGATGTGAAAACTACCTTTATTAATGGAGATCTCGAGGAGGAAGTGTACATGGACCAACCAAAGGGTTTCAAAACTAAAGGGAAGGTCAAATGGTGTGTAAACTGAAGAAATCAATATATGGACTTAAACAAGCCTCACGACAATGGTATATAAAGTTCAATAATACCATAACATCTTTTTGATTTGTGGAAAATAGCGTTGATCGGTGTATATACCAAAAGATCAGTGGCAGGAAGTTTATATTTTTAGTCCTATATGTTGATGATATTCTACTTGATGCTAATGACTTAGGTATATTGCGTGAGACTAAAGATTTTCTCTCTAAGAATTTTGAAATGAAAGATATGGGTGAGGCATCCTATCTGATAGGAATAGAAATATTCCGTGATAGATCTCAAGGATTATTGGGATTGTCTCAGAAAGGCTATATCGAAAGAATTCTTGAGAGATTTAACATGAACAATTGTTCAGCAGGAATTGTTCCAATTCAAAAAGGGGACAAATTTAGTCTTATGCAATGTCCTAAGAATGATGTAGAGCGAAAGTAAATGGAATCAATTCCTTACTCTTCTATTGTTGGTAGTCCGATGTATGCTCAGACTTGCACAAGACCGGATATTAGTTTTGCGGTCGGAATGCTAGGAAAATATCAGAGTAACCCATGAATTGATCACTGAAAAGCTGCAAAGAAAGTTTTGAGGTACCTGAAAGGAACGAAGGATTACATGCTCATGTATAGGAGATCCAAGCCTTTGGATGTTGTTGGATACTTGGATTCAGATTTCGCTGGATGTATTGACACTAGAAAATCCATGTTTGGTTATTTGTTCTAATTAGCTAAAGGAGCAATATCGTGGAAGAGTGCCAAACAGTCTGTCATTGCTACATCCACGATGGAAGCAGAATTTGTGGCATGTTTTGAGGCCACAATTCATGCATTATGGATGCGAAACTTTATTTCACGACTTGGGGTTGTCGTCACCATTACCAAGCCGCTGAAAATTTACTGTGATAATTCTGCAGCAGTATTCTTCTCCAAGAATAATAAGTACTCCAAAGGTACCAATCATATGGAATTAAAGTACTTTACCGTCAAGGAGGAAGTTCAGAAACAAAGGGTGTCACTTGAGCATATTAGAACAGATCTCATGATTGTAGATCCGTTGACGAAAGGTTTACAGCCAAAGATATTTAAAGAACATGTACATAGAATGGGTCTTGGCTATTTTTATGATTGATGTATTTATGATGTTTTGACACTCTGAGCTCATTTATATGTTGATTTCCTATTTCTCATAATGGTGTGCACATTATTGTTTTTAGATATTACAGGATAAGTCTCAACTCTCAAGGAGAAATTATTGTGGACCATAAAATTTTTATAGCTTTTGAACCTGATACGGTAAATTACTAATGTTGTAGTATATGGAAGGGAGTATGTACACAAATTATGTATAACCGCCATAACTCACATTTACTAGTTTATCATATTATGGTATTTATGATGGACATTATAGAAGAGATTTGTTTATGCGCAACTAATGTTCCTATATTAAATATTAATATTATGTGATTATTGGACCAAGTGGGAGAATGTAACTTATTTTCATATGTTATGTGGCCCAATAAAATTAGGCCCATAATTAATATTTAATTAATGAGTAAATCTCATCCGTCCGATTGGTTACTTGATGGACGTACCAGATTAAGTGAAAGTCTCTATAAATTGATCCTCTCCCCACCCATTAGGGTTACTGTTTTTCCTCTCTTCCATCTCTAAAGTCGGCGGTAACGAAAGCTAGGGCAAAGGGCGAGAAACCAATTACCGATTAACGCTTCCGCTTAAAGATGATGGCTCACGATTCAGGTATGTTTTCTATACGATTACATGTAAGATTATCATGTTCAAGATCCTCGTAGAATTAAAGTTTATGCTTACAAAAATTTGCATGTGTATCATAAAGTAAGAATCTTTAGAGAATGTCATTGTATTATTTTTTACAATGATTCTCCAATCCCCTCTATAACTGCATATCTTTCTATTTATAAGGGTACTTAGTCTGCAAAACCCAAAATAGTACAGCCTGGGAAGAATATTTGCTGGGATATTCTCTAGATGGCTTATTTCTAAAACTAGTCGGTACTGCTTCACTAATGAGAATGCTTGTCCTCGTCTTCGTTCTCTGTTGAGTCACCTCGACCTCATGACGTCGGCCTAGATTAACTGGTCGATAGCACATGGCGGCTTTCGAAGGTGTTCTTAATGTCAACTAGGCCCACATATAATTATGATAATTTTTAGCTCATACACCTTTGTCATTACATAGGTGGTATATATTTGCCCCTAGTTTCAAGCCCAACTAATGAAAGCATTAAACTTTTTAATAAATCATAATTTACTGCCACATGCAAATTTTATATTAGATCTTATTCTACTCTTTTTCTTCTTCTTATTCTTTTTTCTTTTTCAGTTTTTCTTTACCCTTCCATCTCAATGTTTGATGATTCATTAGGATTTGTGTTCAAAACTTTGACACACAAGTTATTGCTAAACTTATTTAAATGGGATCAAAACTTAAGTAGTAGCGTTGACTGATCCTATTTGTGCAAGTCGCACGTAAAGGTGTTACCGCCCAATCGTTTAAATTAATCAATTTGCAGTATTTAAACATCTTCATGTTGGGATTAACCACGTTGTTTATCCTTGCATCTCAAGCATGCTTGTATTTTTGAAAACATACTTATATAGCACGATCTGGAACGGAGTAGTTCCTTTTTTATTTTTCAAAGTGTGAGCTGCCAAAAAGTAAATTGTAATTTTGCTTGTATGTAAATGTAGTATCAGGTGCGAACCTAAATAAAGTGTTGAGGGGTCATAGGACCCATTGGCCTCGGCAAATATATATATATATATATATATATATATATATATATATATATATATATATATATATATATTCAAATTATTTTTACTAAGTAATTGTTAAATTATTATATATATATTGTCAAATTATTTTTACTAAGTAATTGTTAAATTATTTTATTCCTTTTCCAGTTCTCCCCTCCCCCTAATTATTATTACAATTATTATTATTATTACCGAAAAAGGTTAGCTTTACCCCTCAACTATTATATTTGGTCTAATAATGTCCCTCATTCATCTATTGGGCCAAATATACCCTTCTGTTAAGGTTTTTTGGCTCACACTGTTACACATGCCCTTTAAGTTAACAGCTCACTTCAGTTTTTCAATCAAAATTATTTTTAATGGCGTGGCATAATATTATTGGTTGTTTTAAAACCCACCCCAAATATGTTCAACCCACCCACCCATTTGAGATCGACCCGACCCAACTTTGACTCTCTCTTCTCATATGGAGGATTTAGTTTTTACACCTTCTTGAATTAAAACCTTTTACCCCATGAGAAGAGAGAGTCAAAGTTGGGTCGGGTCAATCTCAAATGGGTGGGTGGGTTGGACATATTTGGGGTGGATTTTAAAATAACCAATAATATTAGGCCAGGTCATTAAAAATAATTTTGATTTAAAAGTTAAAGTGGGTTGTTAACTTAAAGGCCATGTGTGAGCCGAAAAACCTTAACAAAAGGATATATTTGGCCCAATAGGTGGATGAGGGGTACTATTAGACCAAATGTAATAGTTGAGGGGCAAAGCAGACCCTTTTCCATTATTATTATTATTATTATTATTATTATTATTATTATTATTATTATTATTATTATTATTATTATTAACTTTCTGCTACTCCCTTGCTAGTTTTTTTTCTTTTAAAAGTTAGTTTATTATTAGTACATAATAGACAATTTATTTATTTTTTTCAAATTCCTACTCACTTTTTGCTTAGAACTTTCACTTCTTTTAAAGATTTATCTGGGTTGTGATTTTTTATGCATTAGCAAAATATATATTTTCTCTGTTCTAATTAGTGATACATAAACATTTAAATCATATCTTATTAGCTACAATCACACTAGGACATTCTATATAAATATTTATACATTAAAATTTAAACCTTTGCCCTTACGTATGAAAACGCATATAGTCAAGTATGAGCCATGATGACTTTTATTTATATTCGTACCAAATTAATGATATTCGATAATATTAAATTTATATTTTGTTGATATATTTATGGTGCTTTCGTTGCGTTTAAATTATGTGTCCGCCTCTGACAGTAAATCAAAACTATGCAGTAATCAAAACAAGTGACCCCTGAAGCTAATGACAAGTTTAATTGACGTGACAAAAATTTGACAACTTGTATTTTACCTGCCTTACTTATTGTGGTATTTAAAATTTCCATATTTCTTTTATTTAAATACTTTTATTTATGCATGTTTAAACCGTTAGAAACTTATAATTAATTTACTATTTTTGAAGAGCGTTTTGAGTTTTAAGCATGAGTAATATTTGATAATCAAGTTATTTACATAAGATAATTATCTGTCAGGTTATATGATAAAGGATTAATCAATAGCTAATAAAATTACTCTAATAGCAAATATTTACGTTGAGGTAACAATTTAATTACACTGTAATATAAAACATTTGCTCTATCAAAATGTCTAACTTAAATCTTTCTGGCAAAAGAAAAAAGAAGAAAAAAAAAAAGGAATCCCCGCGGAAAGCAACTGATTCAAATTTTCTACAGTATAATTTATTACTAGAGAAAAATGAAACGTCTCATAATTGCCATCCCCACGTGGAAATAACGTAACATTAATGTATACATGGCAATCTTTATACCATAGTAATTATTATATCATTTTTTGGTCAAACAACTTGATGTCATCCTACATTATATTACTCTTTTTTTTTTTTGTTCTTGGCATTATATTACTCATTATTATATTGTTGTTTGGTTAAACAAACTGTTTTCTTTCTTTCTTACTTATATTAATATGATATTACTAAGAAAAAATATTAATTGTTCATGTGCTTTCATGCTTTCAGACCATTATTCCCTTAACTAGTGTCAGATTTAATGTATATTTACTGACAGAGTAAATAAATTGTATACAATTGATGCAATTTAATATTTGATAAAAGGTTATTTGTTTAATTTAAGTTAATTTTATTTCTTATGAATAATAAATTATTGTTTAAGTGATTTAATAATGTAAAAAAATTACGCAGTCATGCATCCAAGTTAAAACTTAAAACTATTAATCTGTCGTTGCATTCATTATCTAACTCCTTATTAATTCCTCTCTTTCTTTTTCCATTTTTTGTAGAGAATTTTTCATAAAGAGCATTCATAAAGACCTAATTAGCAATAAATAGAAACCATTTCTAATATTACATGATATAGGAATATTTTACGGTATTCTATAATGTATTTAGTGTATTAAACAAGTTGTATTTAATAATACAACATTAAGATCCGCCGCATAATTTGGGATTGTTATAAATGCCAAACTGTATTTAAGTGTATTAATATGTATTTAGCGTGAAAATAGTAACGGGAGTTATATTGGATTGAGAAAAATAAGGCTTAAATATAGGAAATCATTAAATTTTGATTTTTTGCTACAAAAATAGAAAAGGTTATTAGATTATGTAAAATTTTAAAAAGGTATTTATATGTTATAATTAGGTCTTAACCTATTCTATAGGTGGTAAAATTTCCTTTTTTGTATCCTTACATTTATTGAAAGATATCCAAGAAATATTTGATTTAATTGATTTCTTTATTATATAGTTTAAACATGGAAGAGGAAGCTAAAGTGGACAAGAGGGCTTAAGATCACAATAGTCAAACTGATTTATAAAGTTGATTGATCTGGTGGACTAACATGATAATTATTTTTATATTATATCAAATGTACAAAGTTAATTAGGTACTGTTTACTACAGAAATGTCACAGTATGTTCTTTTAAATTATTGGATAAGATAACATGCGAAAGAAATACTCTTACAATTGGTAGACGAAATTATCAAGAAAATAAACGTTAAATGCTGAATACGGCAGCCTGGTCTCCCTCAAAAATGTTTTGGTAATTAATAGATGTGGACATAAAAGAATCCGCAAGACAAAGTTCACATATTTGAATTTTTATGTAACTAAACTAGTAAATGAACATAACCCCATTTCATCAATCATTCAAAATTTATCTCCAATATAGTTTTATAAGTATAGGGTAAAATATAATATGACACGTGGTCATCTAAAGAAAGGATACATGGAATTCATTATGAGGATGGTCGAAGACTGAACACAGATATCACTTGTCACCGGAAGGGATAACGTTCATAGAAAGGTACTAAGGCCTTATTTGTTTTTTTTAAGATTAAGACGTCTGAATACACATCTGGATATCAAGATGTGTATTAAGATTAAGATACCTGAATCTGAATACATATCTGAAATGGCTAACGGGTGAATGTCGACTAGAGGCGATTGCTGGTGGTAGTTTTGGTTGATGGTGGTGGTCCATGCTAGTAGCTCGTAGTGATTGGTAGTGGTGGCGATTATGATTGAGGATGGTGGTGGTGACTGGTAATAGTTAATAATGACAGGCAATGGTAATAGTTGTGACTGAGAAAGGTGGTGGGTGGGTGGTGGTAGGTTATAAAATGGGCAGTACCGAATATGGTTGTTGATGGTGATGTGGTGGTCAGTTGTGTTAGTTGAGGTGGATGGGTGTTGATTGTAGGTAATAATGATGGTGGTCGGAGTGGTGGAGAAAGTGAGTGGTGATGATTAATAGCGGTGGCGGTTATGATTGAGGGTGATGGTGGTGGTTGAGTATGATGGTGCTGGCGGTATGGTGGTAATTGATAATGGTAGGCACTAACAGCAATTAATAATGAATATATGATAGCATCTTAATGAAATTAAGTCTCTGTTACAGATCTTAATCATACAAACCTATTCAGACTCATTAAGTGATTGTGAAATAAAAAAAGAAAAAAACACACTTACTAATTAAGATCTAAATAATTAAGATTCGAACTTTAAAAACATCTGAATGATTAAGATTCAGACCTCCATTAAATGCAAACAAATGAGGCCTAAATTCTTTGCGAGCGATAACATTTAACAAGAAATATTTTGCCAATGGCATGTTACAGAGAATTTGACGTTTATGTCAACCGTTACATTTTTATCAATGGCCATCATAATTGATATTAAAGGAGGGCATGATCCTATGACCCCTTCCCTGGACACAACTATAACTAAGGAGCTTAGTATCCGGGATTCATAGACTCTGCAACTTCATCTATATTTAAGGCTAAGTATTGTACATTTCTACATCTATTTCTCTATTTCAGGATTAAATTGGTTCACTTGTCTGGAAACCACGAACAAATTCGGTGACGACCCAAAGGGTCATCACTTGTTTTATTAATTATTTCGAGCTTTTGAGGCCTTGAAACCCTCATTTATAGTTGCCTCAATTTGCGTGCACAGTCCGGCACAAAGCTGGAAAATTTTTATGTTGAAATATGTGAAATATGTGAAAAAGTTGAAGAATTTTGATATTAATATTGATATGGTTGACTTTGGTCAACATTTTTGGTAAACAGACCCGGATCCATGATTTGACGGTCTCAGGAAAATCCGTAGAAAAATATGGAACTTGGGCGTATGCCCGGAATTGAAATCCGAGGTTTAGAACCCCGGTAAAAGAATTTTTCTGTTAAATTGTTTTCTGAAAATGTTTAAGGAAAATGAAACTGAATTTTTATTAAAAAGTACCGGTATCGGGCTCGTATTTTGGTTCCGATGCCCGGTACAGGTCATAGATATTGGTTAAGCGCTTCCTGGAAAGTTTGGTTGAAAACGGACGTCGTTTGACGTGTTTCGGCCTTAAATTGGAAATTTTGAAAGTTATGAAGATTTGAAAGAATTCTTGAGTTTTAAGGCTCAATTCATGGATTTTGATGTTATTTTAGCGATTTGATCGCGCGAGCAAGTTCGTATGATATTTTTGAGTTAGTGTGCATATTTGGTTTGGAGCCTCGAGGGCTCGGGTGAGTTTCGGATAGGCATCGGGGTGGTTTTGGACTTAAGAAAAACTACAGAAAATCTGCAGCAGACAATCCTTCTACGCGTTCGCGTCCAGGTGGTCGCGTTCGCGATGGCCAACTTCTTTTCTTCAACGCGTTCGCGTCCCTCTGGTCGCGTTCGCGATGCCCAGCTGTTTCCCTTCATCACGATCGCGTACTACTTCACGCGTTCGCGTAGTGTAAATTTGAGCCAACCCTTTTTCTCTACGCGTTCGCGTGGACTAGCTCGCGTTCGCGTAGGCTAACCTGTAAGCCCCGGAATTTTCTTCTTCGCGTTCGCGTCAAGCCCCACGCGAACGCGATGTGTAAAACTTCTTCTTCATCGCGAACGCGACCGGGTGTCGCGAACGCGATGAACAAATTCATGCCCAGTGAATTTAAGACAGAAAACAGAACAGAAACGGGATAAAAATCCCATTTCTGTTCAACTCTCTCCTCCACAGCCCCTTGGACGATTTTTGAGCGATTCTTCATCAAACTTCTTGGGTAAGTGATTCTTAACTCGTTTTCTTCATTTTCCATCAATATTATTTGAATTCCTAAGCCTAATTAGGTGTAAATGGGTAGAAAAATTGAGAATTGAGTATAGTAAGGGTTTTCAAAGAATTTGCGATCTAGAACTCGTTTTGGAGTCGAACTTAAGAACAAATTGTATATTTGAACTCATGGAGGATTGAGTGAACTTATTTTGGTTCGAAACTTGAGTTTCGATTATGTGGGCCCGGGGTCGGTTTTTACTATTCCGGGTAGAATGTTGTAAAAATCATATTTAGCGATATGAACTAGTTTGTTAAATAGAATTGATGATATTAAATCAATTGTGTATAGATACGATTGGATTGGAGACAAATTCGAAAGGAAAAGGCATTGCTACGGATTGAATCGTTCGTAAACTTTCGAGGTAAGTGTTTGTTCTATCCTAGCTTGAAGGAATATGAATTTAGTTATGAATAAATTGTTGATTAAGAGTTATTGGTGTTATACCGGTAATGGAGATAAATTGTTGAAATTATTATCAATTATTGGTTTAAAACCGGTAATTATAAATATTGTTGATGTAGAGATTATTGGCTAAATGCCGGTAATATATATATTTATGAATTGGGATCGTGTGGCGCGCCGACCACTTATATAATAAGAAATGGGATCGTGTGGCACGCCGACCACAAAGTGATTTAAATCTTGGCATTGGCCATAGTTGCCGGTAGCCTATTGATATATTTGGGAGCGGGTGGTACGCCTACCACAAGAGGTAATTACCGTGATAGTTGGGAGAGGGTGGTAGGTCTACCACGAGATATAAAATGAAAGAGGAATTGAGACATGAAAGTAAGAATTATTCTGTTGATTAGATTATTCTGGATATCACGAGTTATTGACTGTTATTTCAGAGCAGAGTTTTTCCTTATAAATGTATTGTATATATATATATATATATATATATATATATATATATATATATATATATATATATATATATATATTGCAACTGCACAGGTTTATGTGGGTGTCTGGTCCTAGCCTTGTCACTACTTCGCCGGGATAGGCCAGGCACTTACCAGCACATGGGGTCGGTTGTGCTGATACTACACTCTGCGCTCTTTTTGCGCAGATACAGGTTACGGACAGCAGCAGCTGCAGTAGCGACTTGTGGATTTTCCGACTAGTGAGATTACGAGGTAGCCTTGCAGGCGTCCGCAGGACCCGTTGTCTCTTCTATCTATGCTTTTCATTCTGTTTTCTCATGTAATCGAGATAAACAACTTGTATTTTCTTTCAGATAATTATGTGTATTATTCTTAGAAGTTCGTGAGTATTGTGACACCAGCCTTGGGTAGTGTATCATGTTTGGGTTTTCTTTATCATATTTGACTAAGTCTTCCGCTAATTTTGATTATTCCGCTGTAATTTATATGTTTTTAATAATAAGTCATAATAAGAAATTGGTAATTAATGGAGGTGTAATTAATATTTGGCTTGCCTAGCTTCCATTTAGTAGGCGCCATCATGACCCCGATGGTGGGAAATCCGGGTCGTGACAAATTCATTGTACCATTTTACGGATAAAAAGTAATTTACTATATATTTTATGTGACTTAACTTAATTCGGCACAAATTTAAGATTCTAAATATCGTTTTTGAATTTTGTAGTGTTTAATTAAAAACGTGTATAACAAATCTAAAGTACTATTTGAATCTTTTGGTCTTACATATGTGTTATGAATCGGATTTTTCACCCACGGGAGTTGTGATGGCGCCTACTCATGAAAGTTAGGCAAACCGAGTGTTACATAATTTATTACTTATTTTTCTTAACATTTTTAACAATTATAAATTAACATATGATCAACAGCGAGATAATAATAATAATAATAATAATAATAATAATAATAATAATAATAATAATAATAATAATAATAATAATAATAATAATAATAATAATAATAATACGGAAGACGAAATCTAATAATTTAACTTATTACAAATATTATTCCATAGAAATAATCCGCCCAGAACTGGTGTCACAATCTCATAGACCATCTAGGAATACTACAAATAAGGTATGAACTAAGAAAATACATGCATGTCTCTGAAATAAGTAAGAACATAAGGAAATAGGATAGAAAGGGATGTCGAGGCCCGCGGACGCCTACAGACTACCTCGTGTCTCCGCTGGACTGAAGGCAGCAACCTCGCTGTGGTCCAAATGCTCATGTACTAGGATCTGCACACAATACAGAGTGTTGTATCAGCACAACCGATCCAATGTGGTGGTAAATGTCAAGCCTAACCTCGATGAAGTAGTGACATGTGTAGGACAAGACTACCAAATAAACATGTGCAGTTAAATCATATACAGCAAATAATAATAACAGAAACTAGCAGTTAAAGTGGAAGGGGGAATATGCTGCGGGGAATATCAAGTACTAACAGAATTTTAGTAGAGAAGCATAAAAAACACCACTATTTCATATCAGCAAGAATAAGGAAAACAGTAACAAGTGCACGACATCACCCTTTGTTCTTTTACTCTTGTTCTCAATATAAGAATCAATAGATTCAGCACGGCATCGCCCTTCGTGCTCTTACCTCACATAATCATGGCACAGAATTATCCTTCGTGTATTATCACTCATATTATGGCATGGCATCACCCTTCGTGCTTTTACAATTACAATATCGGTACGATATCACCCTTCGTACATTAACACTCACAATATCACGCGCGACATCATCTGGCGTGCTTTACACTCTTCCTTACCCAAGAAACAACAACAAAAAATTTGGGCAAGTGAATCAATAAAATCACAATAGAATTCCAACAAGGGAACAATAGTGTAACAATAATATCATAAGCAATAACATCCCGGAAAGGGAATCAACAATATATCTCATCTCGTTTCCATAATCACTTCACAACATAAATCTCAACTTGAGCCAATGCTCAAAAATGGTCAATTACCAAGAATACTTTCATAAGACTTGTTCAACATTGATAATCATCATATCAAGCCTGGACAATACGTAACGGAGTTACAAAAATCATAGTATAAGACTCGTGGATATGCTTGACACCAATGTATAGATACTCGTCACCACACCTATACGTTGTACTCAACACTTAACATGCTTGACACAACGTATAGATACTCGTCACCACACCTATACGTTGTACTCAACACTTACCACATAGCAAATAAGACCACAACTCATATTCCCTCAAGATAAGGTTAGACCAAATATTTACCTCAATTACACGAACACAATCAAGCCTCAACTACCATTTTACCTCTCGATTTTACCTCCAATTCGCTTGTATCTAGTCACAATTTACTTAATAACATTAATAAATGCTAAATAAATCAATTCTAATGCATTAACATAGGTTTCCCAATATTTTCCACAAAAGTCTCAAAACTTGAAGTTCGAACCAAAACTCGATCACCCATTCACCCGCAAAATCAAATATATAATTTATTTTTAATTCGGACATCAAATCGAGGTCCATATCTCCAAAATTTGAAAATCCCTATTCTATGTAAAATCATCCAAATTCCAATAGAAGAACCCTAGATTTTGAAGTGAAATCATGTAAAAAGATATTATAGATTGAAGAAAATAAGTTAGAAATTACTAACTAATGATTTTGGAGAAGCATCTTTCTTTAGAAAATCGCCCAAGAGAATCTAGGGTTGGAAAGAGTTGGAAAAATGGATGAAATCCCATAAAAAATCTCATTTAGCATGTCTCGGATGTCGCAATTGCGACCCCTCGTCGCAATTGCGAAGCCCTTTGGAATCCTGTCATCTTCACAATTGCGAAGGATAAGTCGCATTTGCAATGGGTAGGCTTTGCATTTCCCACCCAGTGTTCGCATTTGCGAAGAGGTCCTGCCCAGGCTTGGTTCGCATTTGCAATACTAGGGTAGCATTTCCCAAACTTGAGAACCTTGCATTTGCGAGGCTTGATCTAGCAATTGCGAGATGAGAGGCCTGTTACACAGCTGCAACATACTAGCAATTTGTCTAAGTCCAAATTCATTCTGTGGTCGATCCAAAACTCAGACGAGCCCTTGGGACTCCAAATCAATCATGCACGCAAGTCTAAAATATTATATGGAGTTGCTCGTGCGATCAAATCATCAAACTAACATCAATAACTATGACTTAAACCTCAAATTCATGAAATCACCCAAGAACATTGAAATTTTTATTTTCTCAACTATAGGTCCGTTTTATACCAAACCAATTTTGATTCTTAACAAATTTCACAGATTCAACTTAATTATTATTTAAACCTGTACAGGGCCCCGAAATCAAAATACGGGCCCGATACCATCAAGAACACGCATCATTTTATTTCAAAAAGCCTTTATATTTTCGAGCAAACAATTTTCTTTAAAAAAAATTCTCGAGCTTGGGACCTCAAAATTCGATTCCGGACATACACTCAAGTCCCATATTTTACTACAGACCGTACGGGATGGTCAAATTATGGGTCTGGATCCGTTTACCCAAATTATTGAACGAAGTCAACTTTAATAAATTTTTAAAGGCTAATTTCCTTATTTTACTTGGATTTCACATAAAAGCTTTTTCGAAAATGCGTCCGGACTATGCACACAATTCGAGGTGAGATAAAAAGAGGTTTTCAAGGCCTCGAGACACAAAATTCACTTTCAAAATGAGTGATGACCTTTTAGGTCATCACATTCTCCATTCAAAAATAACTGTTCGCCCTCGAACAAACATAGAAAAGTACTTAAGTCGGAGAAAAGATGGGGATATCAGCTCCGCATATCGGACTCGGACTCCTAGGTTGCTGCCACAACTGGTTGACCCCTCCACTGAACACGAATAGAAGGAAAACTCTTCGATCACAACTGACAAACCTGCCGGTCTAGAATAGCTACCGGCTCATCCTCACATGACAAGTCCTTGTCCAGTCCAGTATTGAAGTCTTACACGTGGGATAGATCATCGTGATACTTTCGAAGCATGGACACATGAAACAAAGGATGCACATCTGATAAACTCGGCGATGACACAAGTCTGTAAGCTACCTCGCCTACTTGATGAAGAATCTCAAATGGTCCAATGACCCTAGGGCTTAGCTTGCCCTTCTTCCCAAATCCCATCACACCCTTATAGGTGACACCCGAAGAAACACCCGCTCTCCGACCATGAATGCCACTTCACAAACCTTAAGGTTGGCATAACTCTTTTGCATGGAATGAGCTATATGAAACCTATCCTGAATGATCTTAACCTTGTCCAAGGCATCTTGTACCAGCATCCACCTTGGCCTTTCCTGGATGATATAAGATTGTGATATCATAATCTTTCAACAACTCCAACCACCTTCTTTACGTCAAATTCAACTCCTTTTGCTTGAACAAATACTGAAGGCTCTTGTGATCCGTGAATACCTCATACACCACGCCGTACAGATAATGCCTCCAAATCTTCAATGCGTGAACTATGGCTGCCAACTCTAAATTATCAACCGGATAGTTCTTCTCATGAATCTTTAACTGCTGCGAAGCATAGGTAATGACCTTGCCATCCTGTATCAATACTGAAACAAGCCCAATATGTGAAGCATCATAATATACGGTATAAGACCCAGAACCTGTGGGCAAAACAAATATCGGTGTCGTAGTTAGAGTTATCTTGAGCTTTAGAAAGCTCGCCCCACACTCATCTGACCATCTAAACTAGGCACCCTTCTGGGTCAACCTGGTCATTGGGGATGCAATAGATGAAAACCCTTTCACAAACCAATGATAGTAGCCTGCCAATCCCAAGAAACTCCGAATATTTGTAGCTGATGCTTGTCTAGTCCAATTCTTGACTGCCTCAATCTTCTTTCGATCAACCTGAATACCCTATGCTGACACAACATGACCCAGAAATATAACTGAACTTAACCAGAACTCACACTTCAAGAACTTTGCATATAACGGACTATCCCTCATAGTCTGGAGAACCACTCTAAATTGTTGCTCGTGCTCCTCCTGGATGTGGGAATATATCAATATATCATCAATGAAGACTATCAAGAATGTGTCCAAATAAGACCTGAATACTCGATTCATCAAATCCATAAAAGTTGTTATGGCATATGTCAACCCAAATAACATAACCAAGAACTCATAAATCCCGTACCAAGTGCAGAAAGCTATCTTAGGGACATCAGATGCCCTAATCCTCAACTGGTGGTAGCCAGATCTCAAGTTCAATCTTTGAAAATACATTGGCACCTTGAAGCTGACCGAACAAATTATCAATGCTCGACAATGATACTTATTCTTGATTGTAACCTTGTTCAATTGCCTGTAATCAATACACATTCTCATTGACCCATCCTTCTTTTTAACAAACAAAACCGGCTCAGCCCGAGGGTAAACGATGGGTCTAATGAAACCCTTCTCAAGAAATCCTTGCAACTGTTCCTTCAACTCTTTCAACTCAAGCGGGGCCATGTGATATGTCGAAATAGAAATGGGCTGAGTGCCCGGAGCCAAATCAATACAAAAGTCAATATCCCTGTCGGGTGGCATACCTGGCAGGTCTGAAGGGAATACCTCAGAAACCTCACGAACAACGGGCACAGAATCAATAGAGGGAACCTCGGTACAAGAATCGCGAACATATGCCAAATAGGCCAAATACCACTTTTTGACCATACGCCGAGCTTCACATATGATATAACATTGTGGGTATAATGACTAAAAGTACCTCTCCACTCTAAACGAGGTAGACCCGTTAAGGCCAAAGTCAAAGTCTCTATATGACAGTCCAAGATGGCATGGTAAAATGATAAGCAGTCTATCCCTAATATAACATCAAAATCGACCATGTCCAGAAGTAACAAATCTACTCGAGTCTCAATACCCTCAATCAAAACTACACAAGAATGATGGACTCGATCTGCCACAATAGAATCACCCACCGGTGTAGATACATAAACAAGAACACTCAATGAATCACTAGGCTTAACCAGATATGGTGAAAAATAAGATGACACACACGAGTATGTAGACCCTGGATCAAATAACACTAAAGCATCTCTATCACAAACCAAAATATTACTTGTGATAACCGCATCTGAAGCCTCAGCCTCAGGACTGGCTGGAAGAGCATAACATCGGGGATGGAACCTACCACCCTGGAAATCATCTCTAGGGCGGCCTGCAGCTGGCTGGCCTCCACCTCTAGCAGTCTGAGCTGCACCTTCAATCATCTACCTCCATCTCTAGCACCTCTATCCCCACCTCTAGCTGGTTGGACGGTCTGTGGAACACCTGGCTCCTGAACCATAGCATGGGAACCCTGCCACTGCGACTGAGTACCCACCAATCTCGGACAAGACCTCTTGATATGACCATACTTACCACACTTATAGCATCTACTAGAATGCTGCGGTTGAGGAAACTGAGACTAACCTTGGCGACCTGAATGACCTCCCCGAAAACTCTGGAGTGGCAGTGCACTAATAGGAGCTGGTGGTGCACTATAGGGCTGTTGATTAGAATACTGCATCTGAGGACCATGCCACCTAAAGCTCCGTGAGAAACCTGGAGTGTTGACTGAAAAGGACTAGGAGGAGCCTCTACCATATGAATCTCTACCTCCAGATGAGGTACCATTGAATCTGCCTTAATGACGGGGTCTCTTATCTGCCTATGACCAACCCATGTGATAGTACCATCTCAACTTCACGGGCTACATTGGCTACCTCTTGGAAGGATATCTCACTCTCAGTCTCTCTAGCCATCCGTAGATGAATCGACTGATGATCCCATCAATAAATTGTCTCACTCACCCTCTCAGTGGGAAGTATGATAAGAGCATGGCGAGCCAAATCAATGAATCTGGTCTCGTACTGGGTGACAGCCAGGGATCCCTGCTGTAGGCGCTTGAATTGCCTCTGATAGGCCTCTCGCTATGTAATGGGGAGAAACATCTTCAGAAATAGCTGCGTGAACTGCTCTCAGGTCAAGGCTGGCGATCCTGCTGGTCTAGCTAAGCAATAATCCCTCCACCAAGTCTTGGAAGATCCAGACAAGCGAACTATGGCAAAATTGATCCCGGTTGTCTCAACTATCCCCATATTCTAAAGAACCTCGTGATAGTTGTCCAGATAATCTAAAGGATCCTCAGTAGATGCACCGCTGAAGGTAGTAGTGAAGAGCTTGGTGAACATGTCCAATCTCCACAAAGCATTGGCAGACATGGCTGCACCATCGTCGGTCTAAGCTACCACACCCGGCTGAACTGCTCTAACTGGCAGAGCCATTGGAGTCTGAAACTGGGAGCAACCTGCTTCGGAGTGCGAGTAACAGGATTTTGGGCCCCCTCTATCCTGAGAGACGGCTGGTGCTACAAGAAGTAAACCTTCCTCGATGACACTCTCCATAAGGCCCACTAGATGGACCAGAGCATCTTGAAGGACTAGGGTAGCAATAAACCCCTCTGGGACCTGAGCCGGGCCCACCGGAACTACTGGGGCTGGAACCTCATCATCAAAATCAACCTGAGGCTCCATTACAGGTGCTACTGCCATGGGCTGAGCTCTGACCCTGCCTCGACCTCTAGCACAACACCAACCTCGCCCTCTGTCCTTCGTGGGAGCTGCAGTTGGGGGCTCGGGCTGCTGATCGGTAGATGAGGAAGCACATGTTCTCGCCATTTGCAAAAGAACAGAGTAAAAATTCAATTAGTATTGAGAAACCAAACCGCACAATAAGAAAGAACAAATGCGATGTTTTCCTAACAGACATCTCTGTACCGATCCCTTAGACTCTACTAAGCTTGTCCGTGAATTGTGAGATCTATGTAACCTAGAGCTCTGATACCAACTTGTCACGGCCTGGATTTCCCACCCTCGAGAATCGTGATGACGCCTACTCGTAGAAGCTAGGCAAGCCCCGAAATTTAGAAATCTTAACTTTTTCATTTTAGTCCTTTTCAACATCTTATAATGATAGGTGATCAACATTTAAATAATAGTGGAAGTTAAAATTTAGCGGAAGACATAGACTATTATAACACCAGAATAATATATAAATACCAACATCCATCTCAACCCAGAAACCGGTGTCATAATATTCACAGACTGTCTATGAATAGTACATACAGATGTCTGAAGAAAAGCAATACAGTCTATCTCGAATATAATAAAAATAGAATATAATAACTGATAGAAGAGACATTGGGCCTGCGAATACCTGCAGGACTACCTCGGAATCTCAGTGGACTGAAGGCTAGCTCCCCTATTGCTGCTGACCTAACACTGCTCTGGTATCTACACAGTGTGCAGAATGTAGTGTCTGCGGAACCGACCCCATGTGCTAGTAAGTGTCTGGCCTAACCCCGGAGAGGTAGTGACGAGGCTAGGACCAGACTCAAGATAAACCATGCAATTAAATAATATTCGACATAAAATAAACAGGAATAAGCAGTTCAAATGGGAGGGGGAACATACTTCGGGGGACATATCAAATCTAACAGAAACTTTAAAGAAATATGAGAGGGCAGTCCAAAATCTACAACAAAACAATAATAATACTGTTGCGACACGCAACCCGATCCCTTATCATTAAACACAGTTGCAGCGTGCAACCCGATTCACATATATAACTATTGCGGCATGCAAACACGATCCAATATAAAAATTTTGCGTCATGCAACCCAATCCAACATATCATTGTTGCGGCGTGCAACCCGATCCATATAATATAATTTTTGTGGCGTGCAACCCGATCCGTACAAATAATAATAATGTTGCAGCACACAACCGTTCCAAATATACATCCGGCAATAATCATAATAACCGTCCCCAGGGGCGAAGGCACATGTAGGCAAGGGTGGTCAACTGACCACCCTTTGTCGAAAAATTACACTGTTTATATAGGTAAAATATTAGATTTTAGAGGTAAATAACATGTATTGAACACTCTTTGTCGGATTTTTTTTTTTACATATTTCAAGTTTGACTACCCTTAAGAAAATTTCTGGCTTCGCCACTGACCGTCCCAACAAGGGATCAACAATAAACTACTCTATCCCAGCAAGGGAACGCACTAGTATAATTAGATACTTCCCGGCAAGGGATCAACAATAAACTACACTATCCCAGCAAGGGAACTGAATAACACAATTATATACGTCCCGGCAAGGGAGGATCAGCTATAACCAACCTTAACTCAACTCCTACTCATCTCAATTGTCACAAATTCTCAATCATAAGTAGATTCCACGATAATAAATTAAGTATTTGCTCAATTCAAGAATTTACCCACTAAAGCATCCATAGCATCATTTAAGAGTGCAACAAGTATCAATTAAGACTCACGGTCATGCTCGACAGCAAAACGTTGACCAGAGTCAAATTAATTCATGTATTAGTCAAATTTTATCATTTTTCTCAGATTTTTATATTTAAGCTTTCCGGCTATGCGTCCCGACTGTGCACGCAAATCGAGGTGACTCCAATTGAAGTTTTCAAGGCCTCAGAAATACATAATTTGATTAAAAATAAGTGATTACTTTGTGGGTCATCACATTCCCAGTTAGGTAAATATCATTCCAAAAGTCTGCAGCAACCTATCAATAATGCATACTATTAGTTATCCCATCCTCATTATTTCTTCACAATCCACAAACAAAAAATAGTCCGCATATGAGGACATCCAACCCTAAAAATATCATGAATACCAGAATTTACATACTCGAACTGAACTATGCTACTCGAATGGCTGAACATCATTCACACCCCAACATCTTACTGAAGCGTCCATACAAACAACATAGTCTCCAATAGCACTAACTATACATAGTCTCCAATAGCACCAACTATCCTCAATCAACATCCACCTCGTGACCCCACCAAAATCTTGACGACCAGTCAACCAATTTAACCTTCCCAAGCTCATACTCATCAACCAGATGCCGGAACCCGCTTTACTTCCATGTGAACAACTGAATAGTCTCTTAATACCTCTGCATCATCAGTCCGGGTGATGCGTAGAGACAGTTTGAACATCTCTGACTCCCTTGTAGCCCAAATTTAGCATCACGAACCACTAGCTAGCGCATAGCGAATACTAAGAACGCAATATCCTACATGAGTGGATTAAAATGAACATAAGATATATGCTTCAAGCTGAATCAATGTTGCACGATAAGAAATGTAAGTGGTGGAATTTCCTTATAGTTTCCGTAGCCTCATATAAGTGCAAACATCTCCGTACCGATCCACAAGCCTCTACTAAACCTGCTTATGACTCGTAGCACCTATGAACCTAGAGCTCTAACACTAACTTGTCGCAAACCAAATTTTCCTCCATTGGGTATCATGATGGCACCTAGTCTTAGGACTTGGTAAGCCTAAAAATTTACTAAGAACAACAATAATAAGTAAAATCTAACAATCTCGAAAGAGAAATCTATACAAAATCTATAATTTTCGAAAACTTGTAGTACAAGTTATAAGCCTTTCTAAGAGTAGTTATACATAATGAATACATCAGTGTTCCAGAACAAAGGAAAGAATGGAAATGAATACAACAGAAGGTGACTCCGAGGCATGCGAACGCAATAACAGGATTATATTGAGTCTCCACGACAAAACATTTGCACAGCTACTAACGACCGAATACCTGGATCTGTACAAAAAATAGTACAGAAGTGTAGTGTGAGCACGCCACAATGGTGCCTAGTAAGTATGAAGACTAACCTCGGTGGAGTAGTAACGAGGAACAGTCAAGACACCTACTAATCTAATAAACTGATCAAGATATGAAAAATAACTAACAAGATAAAGACAACAAAGTAATGCCAATAGCAGAAATAAATTAAATTACAAAAAGTAGAGACGATTAGGGGAAAACACAGATGGTAACAAAAAAAACCCAAGCAATTACACACCAAACACTGTTGGGACACATGCAAGTAAAAATATGCTCAAATAAGAAAAACGATATAAACTAAACCAATCACATCATTTCCAATACACAATTCCAATCATCCCAATCCTCGAACTCTCATATCAAAATCAAGTCTCATATCAAAATCACAACTCCCAAACCTATAATACACATGCCATCTTGTGCCCACATATTTCCCTTCCCCTTTACACGGTAAAATTCACGTTCTACTGAATACACCATAGCTATATCAACTGCTAATTAAGATTTTCAAGAAGTTCCATCTGTATTTCATAAAGTAAATTGACAGTTTTAGACCAATTAGGAAACCAGTGAGAAGGAGGAAGTTATTTTAATTCTTTTATAAATCATTTGAGTGAGGAAATAATATTTTCGAATGAAATTCAAAAGTGAATAGCCATTGCATTTAATAGTTATTAAGTTAAAACATAATAACATTCCTTTTTGAATGAAATAGAAAGAAATATTAGGCAAGTGAAAAAGATTAAGCTGGGAAGCAATTGGAATAAAATATAATGATTATCAGAAATAGTAGATACTAAAATATACGGCGAGTTCTAACTTAAAGGCACACAAAGAAACATGATATTAATTTTCTTTTTTTTTTAAAATCATGAAATTACAAACAACTCAGCAGGACAGGAGGAAATGACTCAACATAATAAATTTACTTTAAAAATTAATTCACCAGAATAATAGTATTAGGAAAAGAACTAAGGAAATGACGGCAAGTCAATAAGTCAATGACAATAATTCGATCCTCAAAACTCAACGAAAACCAGAAATATAAATTATCAAAGTCTTGCACGAAGAAACTAAAGTCAATACAATAAAACAAGGGGTACCAAATACAAGATATGTTGCGACGCGCAACCCGATCCCACCATATAATATCAATTCACCCTTATTCCACCTTAATATATCACCAATATTCCTCCTGTTGTTACGTGCAGCCCAATCCCACAGTAGGATATCAATTCACCCTTATTGCTCCGCAATATATCACCCTTATTGCTCCGCAATATATTACCCTTATTCCTCATGTTGTGGCGTGCAACCCGATCCCACCGTACAATATTAGTATCATATCAATAAATATAATATGTTTCGGTGCGTAACCCGATCCCACCATATAATATCAATTCACCAATATTCCTCATCAATATATTATCCTTATTCCTCCTGCTGCGGCGGCGTGCAACCCGATCCCACAGTATATAATTTATGTAATGATCCGACTGGTCATTTTACTTTTTAGAATTGCGTTACCCTAAATAAAACTTTTTGCGCTTACTTAATCTGATTTACGACCCGCGGGGGTGGTTGGTTTGGAATTTGAAAGAGTTTGGATTGAAATATGCTCATTTGATTCCTTAGGATTTTTTTGAAAGGCTAAGTTTGACTTTGGTCAATGTTTCGAGTAAACGGACCCCAATTTGTGTTTTGACGGTCCTGGAGAGTCCATAGGAAAATACGGGACCTGGGCGTATACCCGGAATCGAATTTTGAGGTCTGTAACCCGAGAAATGAATTTTTATTAGAAATTGTTAATCTGAAATATAAAGGATTTCAAGAAGCTAATTAATGATTGATCACATGGGTATCGGGCTCGTATGTTGGTTCCGAATCCTGGTACAGGTCCAGTATAATATTTAAGACGTGTCCGTAAAATTTGGTATCAATCCGAGTAGTTTAAGTGTGTTTCGGCTCGTTAGAGGAAAATTAAGAACTCGAAGTTCACAAGTTTGATTGATTTGGTTTTTGGGGTGATTCTTAGATTTAGCACTGTTTTGGGCATTTTGAAGGTTCGAGTAGGTCCGTCTCGTTATTTCAGACTTGTCAATATGTTTGGACAGGGCCCAGGAGCCCCGAGTGTTAAACGGTCAAGGCTCGAGTGAAGTTAGAAATACTGAGAAGTGTTGAAGCATCTGCTTCTGTCTTAACCGCACATGTTGTTGTTCGACCGCAAGTGCGAGATCGTAGAAGCGGTCGTAGCCTCACAGATGCGGCCCAGAGCTGGCCAGACAAAACTGTAAAAATGGCTCTCTAGCCGCAGAAGCGACTTCATAGATGCGAATTCTAGACCACAGAAGCGGTCCCGGCCATTTTAGCTAATTCCACAGATGAGGTCTCCCCTCGCAGATGCGGAATTGCAAATGCAATCCCCTGGCCGTAGATGTGAAAATCGCTGAAGAAGTGAGCTTCAATTAAACGGGCTCTATGTCATTTCTTGACACTTTTCACCCTCCATTGACAATTTTGGGAGCTTTTGAGAGAGGACTTCTACTTGGCATCTTGAGGTAAGATTATCTCACCTATTATTAGTTTAATTCTTGTATTTTAGGTAGATTAAACACTAGGATTAAGGTAAAATCATAGGGTTAGAGTTAGACATAGGATTTTAATAAAACGTAGATTTTACCACAAAATTGGTTACGAAATGAATTAGAAATTATACTTTATTGATCCTTAGGTTATAGAGAATAACTTCCTTAGAATAATTTTGGAATCCGGACACATGGGCTGGGGGTCGGATTTTTAGGAAACTTGTGGTAACGAATGGGAAATTGCTTAAATAGCTAGAATATGATTTTGTGATCTTATATTGAATAGTTCTTACCTCATTTAACTAGTTTTGGATCGTGCGGCTACGAATTGAGGGTTTGGACTCATTCTTGGTATTGGAAGTACACTTTGAAGTAAGGTGAATCTCCTTTTTAACCTTGTAAGAGGGAATTGTCCCCATAGGTATAACAATTAAATGATTTGCTACTAAATGTGGGGGCTATGTGCACACTAGTTTGATGAGAGTCCGTGCGTAGCTACTATTATATATATATATATATATATATATATATATATATATATATATATATATATATATATATATATATACACCATGACTTGTTCTGCTAAATACTTGAAATGTATACAGTTAACTGTAAAATTGTTAAGAACATGACTTATTATCTCTTGCTACAAACTGTTGATTATTTGTGACTACCATGCCTAGTAGAACACTTTATTATATTATTTGACCATATTAAGTGTCAAGTCGACCTCTCGTCTTTACTTCTTTGTTATTAGACGGGATAATTACTGGGTACATATTGTTTATGCTCATACTACACTTCTGTACTTAATTGTACATGATCTGAGGCAGGTATATCTGGCTATCACTATGGTGCGTGTCCCTGATTCATAGATCGACACTTCTACGGTGAGCTGCTCCTTTCCTATGCCGTTCAAAAGCTTGATGAGGTCTTTCTTTACTTTTGCTGTCCATTCTATCTCGGACAGTAGGATAATTTTATTTTTTTGTATGTTCTACTAGTTGCCCACTACTTGTGACACCAGGTCTTAGCACACACATTAGTAGACAGTTATATTGGGTTGTATAATTATTATTAAAAATTGCTCATATTCATTTGTTTTAATTGCAAATTAAGAAAAGTGTTGCAACCGCTTTTAGTAAGTAAAATAAGAATTCACTAATATTTCCGCGTTGGCTTGCCTGACAACAATGTTAGGCGTCATCACGAACGGAGGTGAAATTGGGTCGTGACAATTTAATTCAACAACAACAAATCAACAACTCGATTACAAGAATTTCTACCACCAAGAGTATGAGTACACGACAATAAGAGAATCACGTAAAAATCAAAGGAATACAACATCATATAGATCATGTAAGTGTAGCCTAACAACAAGATACTACATATTATGACAATTTGATCAAAGGCCTGGAAATAAACTAGACAATCTAACCAGTAAACACCACATATAAATTATGTACTTACTCGTCACCTTGCATACAAAACTTTCACCTATCGTTATATCACAATTAGTTCAATTTCTAGGGGTAGTTTCGCCCACACAAGGTTAGGCAAGACATTTACCTCAATTTCGCCAATTTAATACTCAATTTAGCTTTTCCTTTACCAATTCATCAACGCTCGGCTCAATATAGCAAAACTAACTTAAATACATCAAACAATGCAAGAGAAAGAATTTCAATTAACAAAGCTATGATTCTTATACAATTTACAAAAAGTCAACAAAAGTCAATTTCCTCGGCCCGCACCTCAGAACCCGACAAAATTTACACCACTCGAACACCCATTTTGATACGAGTTCAACCATACAAAATTATTAAGTTCATATATTAGTTCGTCCTTCAAATCGTCATTTTTTTTATTTTTTGGAAGGTTTTCCATTTTTTCCTAAGTTCTCCTTTAGATTCTCATGAATTTGATGTTATATCTAAGATATACTCATAAAATATAGTTGGACACTTACCCAATGATCTAGTATGAAAATATTCTCTCAAAATCGCCACTCTCGGACCTAGGGTTCACATTATGGAAAAATGAAGCTAAGATTCTGAATGCCTAGCTTTTAGTAGGCTTAGATGTCGCATTTGCGACACTGGGTTCGCAAAGGCGAAGCTTGGACTATCTTGTCTCTATCGCAATTACGGTGAGACACTTCGCAAATGCAAAGTAGGGCCTTCGCAAAAGCGGCCCAAATGTTCGCAAATGCGAACTTCCAGCCCAGCCCATCTTTGCAAATGCGAGAATGATCTAGCAAATGCGATAAAATCCTTTCAAATGCGAGAACAGAAATACCAACACAGTTGAACCTTCTTTCAAACACTCCGAAAAGTGTACAAAACTCATATGAGCTCTCGGGGCTCTAAACCAAACACTCCCACAACTGTGAAAACATAGACACGAACTTGCTTTTGTGATCGGAACAACAGAATAATCACTAAAATCACGAATCAGATGCCAAAACGCATTAAAATCATATTGAACTTCAAGAACCTCTAGAATCGCAATTGAGCGTCCGAGCCATATCAAATCAACTCCAAACGATACCAAATTTTGCCGGAAAGTCCCAAATGACATAGCGAAGTTGTTCCAACTCTCGAAATTGTATTTCGATCCTGATATCACCAAAATCAACTCTCGGTCAAACCTTTCAATCTTCCAAAACTTTAACTTTTTAATTTTCGCCAAATTGCTTCAAATTACCCTAGGCACCTCCAAATAAAAATCCGAACGTACGCCTAAGTCCAATATTACCTCCTGAACCTATCGGAACCATCAAAACTCAAATCCGAGTTCAAATACTTAAAAGTCAAATCTTGGTAAATTCTTTGAACTTCAAGCTTCTCAAATGAAAGACATTTCTAAAAATCCTTTTCGGACTTCTCATGAACCGATGATACATGCAAGTCATAATACACTGTGTGAAGCTACTCGTGAAGTCAAACTGCCGAACCCGACGCAATTGTTCGAAACGACCAGTCAGGTCATTACATAAGCAAAAAATAAATTTATTCAAGACAATACTAACCTTATAGTAAATTTATATTTTTTAAATTATTCCTCGTTAATTTAATATTTTCCTTTTCTTTTTATCTATACCATATGTTTCTTCTCTTTTATTTGTTTCAATTGTATTTTTGTTCTCTTTTCTCCTATTCCTAAGAGTAGGTTTTTAATTTTTAATTGAATAATGTATTTTAATAGATTTAAATTATCATGTAATAAATAATAATTAATATTAAATACTTAAATGTTATTACTTTAGAATAACTATATCTTACACTGATTAGAATTTTTAATTTTAATTAATCCTTTTATAAGAAATATATTTAACTTTATGTTCATTTTTAAATAATAATTGCAAATTGAACTTTTATAGTCCTTTTTTGTAAAATGATATTTAGAAGTAGTTTTTGGAAAGATTGACCAAATACATCGAGCTTGCAAAAAATACTATTCAAATGAATTAGCCAAATATAAATTGCTAATTTACACAAATATTTTTCCAAATAAATAGACTTTGGAAGCTTCGCGAAATGAGCTCTAAAAAGGCAAGACACGTAAAAATGACAATCGGAAGCTTAATTTTCTTTTTGTACAATTCTTTTGCATCAACTAACTAAAAGGGAGAGTGAAAATGTTTTTACTATTTTTATGCACAAGTTATTGCTTTCGAGAACACAATTAAAATATAGTATTAGTAACTTCTAACAAGATTCATAAACGTAATTTACTAAAAATAACTAATAAAATCTAAATGAAAAGTGGAGTTTTATGACAGCTAATAATGCTTTTTTATATACATATATAATTATTACTCTATTACCCCCATCTTAATTTTTCATAACTATAAATCATCATTATTAATTATTATCATCATAATCAACCTGCACCAGTGATGGTTGTCATTTTCACTATATATCGTCTGAACCAATCCAGAAAAAGTAGGAGCCATTCAACCCTTCCTTCATGATTCAACCATATGAAAAAGCATATGAAATATCCCTTCTTAACTTAAGTAGTTGAAAAGTCACCTTTACTCCTTTATCTTATATTCAAAAAAAAATTCTATAAGGATGAGCGACGCTCAATCTTTGGAAGAAGAAGAAGAAATGATGTTAAAAAATCCTTCCAAAATTCAACAGCAGTTTACAATATGGATTTCGGATCTTCATTGGAAGAAGTTACTGTTAATACTCCCACCTATGTTTTTCATTGTTTATATATCTTTTTCTTCAAAAATTTCCCCATTTAGCACTACTTCTATTGTTAATTCTGGGTCGATATTTCCGGCGAGTTTTACGAAGGATGAGTTGGATCGGTCGAGAATCGCTGTGTGTTTAGTGGGTGGAGCCCGTAGGTTTGAACTGACTGGGCCTTCTATTATCCAGAAAATTCTAAAAGTTTATCCGAATTCTGATCTTTTTCTCCATAGTCCTTTGGATTCTAAGGCCTATAAGCTCTCCTTGTTGAAGGCTGCTCCTAGAATTGCTGCCGTTAAGATTTTCCGGCCACAGCCCATACCGGAAACTGAGTCACAACTCCGAGTTCTCACTGCTCAAAACTCACCTAATGGCATACAGGTATATTCTCTCATTTTCCTCCTCTGATTTTTATGTTAGAGTTTTTGGAAAACAATTATAAATAATTTAGCTTTTGATGGACACAAATATTTTTGGAGAAAAGGGTTTGTTGGTTAGGATAGTAACAAAGAGATATTAGTGGCGTATTCGTTGCACCCGACGCAATTCTAGAATGCTTATTTAGCTGGCGGCGCATGTTAGTTAGTAATCGACATTTTTTTGGTGAATACCAAAGCAAAAGCAACTCTCAATGAAGTCAGTTTTCTGGTTATTTTTGGGGAACTAATCTAAGATTAGCTTAATGAGTTTGTGTGATTTCCCATTTAAGATTGCGGTGAATGAAGTGAGTAAAAACCTTAGAGATCAGATTTCAAATTTCGGTTATTGACGGAAAATATTAATCCATTAGGTGATATTTTTCATCTACTTAAATTTGTGTGTAGAGCTATCTAAGTAGTATGTTGGTGGATTACGTTGCTCGAACTTTTAAAAATGGTGTTGGATTCTTTACAAGTTGTGTATTTTTGAGAATTCAATATGAATAATATTTTTAAAGAGTGCTAAAGGCATAGCTGGTAGAGGTAGCTAACCTTACCCAGGCACTACCGTTATTAATAAAATATCTGTAAGGGGTTGTTTGGTCGGAAGTATTAGAAAAAATAATGCGAGTATTAGCTCTATGCATTACTAATACATTGTTTGGTACATTTTTTAAACATGCAATCATACTTGGTATTATTCTATATATAAGTAATGCCTATAAAACCATGACATTAGTAATACCAAGGTTACTAATGCATGCATTAGCATGGTTAAAGACAAAATTGTCCTTAAAATTCCTTGAAGCTAGAGAATATGGAGTGCATTTTTGTAAACAACTATTTTTCTTAAAAATTATGCAATGCATTTTAATACACCACACCAAACAGTAGATAAGAAATAATTTTTACATAACTAAGCTTGCATTATTAGTCCATACATTATCAATACACTTTATTCCATAATATTCTTATACATCATACCAAACTACTCCTAAGATATTTCAAATCAGGGTCTCGGGTTAGTTGATGACTAACGCATTTTTATGTGAATTTGAATATCAACAGTTATATGTAAACTATAAATCAAGCTTTTTATTTTTAAAAATATTTGACAGTCTTTTCTGTTTTAAAAAATGCATGAAAATATCCTTTTTCGTACAGGAAAAAGTTATGTTGAGAATATTAGTATTGTTTGATTTTACCTGAAAGGTAAAAGGATTCTAGAATTAGGTTGAAGATAAATGCATAAATTATGGTATAATGCCAACAACATATTACTTTTCAAATAATAATGTTTGTCATTCTCTGGAGGAAGCAATGGGTTATTTGTTGTAACATTTGGATTGGTGATATCTGGCAACCAATAGCTCAGTTCTCCGTGACCAAATCATAACTTCTCCTCTAAATTAAATAGAGGAAAACGACGAAAACGTACAATCAGTGGGTCACTTTCAGCTAAAGAATTTTTATTGGTTCATCTTTTCAGCTTCATCCAACTAGGTGATATTTACGCATACACCGCTTAGCGAGTAAAAAGAGAACATAGGAGAACTGAATAAGTTTTAGTTATTTAGAAAAAAAAAAATTGTAAAGTGAAATGATGAAATTACGCAAAAGAAAGACCCACTTGTTTCTTAAATCAAAGTCAAATCTAAAACTTTGATGACTTTTTGGACAAATAGTGTCTGACTTTTGAGGTAATTCACAATTTAAGTTACTAGAAGGTATAAGCAATTTACACAATAAGCAAAAGGAGGGAAAGAGATGTCTAGGGGAAATAAATGCAATTTGTCAATGTGCTTCTTGCTTGTATTATGCAGTCGGCCAAGAGAGAGAGGGAGAGAGAGAAGGGTTTCGTCTGTAGCATCATATCCCAAAGCTCTCACGCCAGTGGCGGATTTAGGATATTAGGTTCCTGGGTGCTCAAATTTTTTTGATATAAAGTTACTACAGTACACAATTATTTCAGTACGATAGTCAAAAAAGTTAACGAGAAAACTCAAACAAAAATAAATTAGAGAAAGAAAGTAATCTTGAATATAAGAAAAAGAAACATGTTGAAAAAATATTGTTGTTGAGAATCAAACTCCCGCCCTCAAACATTACTAAACTTCCAGGACGCCTTCTTTACCAAAGCACCCACCAGCAGTTTTGTTATGTGGGTGCTTTCTGGTAATTTATATCCATTTCGTTAAGTTTTCTATGGAATTATACCTACTCCAAGTTAAGGTTAATGGGTGCTTAAGCACCCAAATTTTCTACATAGATCCGTCACTGTCTCACGCGCTGAGTGCTACTCTTACGCTAAACAATTGTTGTCAACTGTCCATACTAAAGCCATGTCCCCGTGCTATGAATAAGAAGTGTCAAATGGGTGGGTCGGATCGGAAACGAGTAATAAAAAATAGATAAATTATTCGATCTGACCCATATTTTTTATGGATAAAAAATAAATTAATCGGTGTATTATCTGATATGAAGCTTTACAAATATAAAAGTTAGTATTATTGGTCATCTATCTTCTAAACGGATAATATGGTTCTTATTCATATTTGACATGCTTTTAAAAGTTTATCCAACCCATTTTTAGTGAATTATGGGCGGTTAACTATTTTCTTTTAACCATTTTGCCACCCCTAGCTACAAAGAAAATATTACTTATCAAGTTAAGCGATTTCACCGTAAGAGTTGCAAATTAAAGTGAAAATACATAGTAATTATTTAATCATGATAAAAGTTATATACACTATATATGTCTTGTATTAATTGAATTTGGTGTTAGTATCAGAGTGCAATTTTTTTTTTTCCGCGGCGATTAGTTATACTCTCCCTTTCCCATTTTCCCTTTCTTTGTCCCCCGTAAATGAAGCCAACATGTTATCAATTGCAGGGGTTGCTGCAATATTTCAACCTGGTAGAAGGTTGTTTGACGATGATCCAAGCCTATCAAAAGCAGAACAACTTCACTTATGACTGGATAATCCGGACAAGAGTTGATGGCTACTGGTCAGCAAAACTAGACCCCGACAACTTCATTCCCGGTCACTACCTTGTCCCTCCAGGTTCCTCCTACGGTGGCTTAAACGATCGCTTTGGTGTTGGCGACTACAATACATCAGTGGTTGCTCTGTCAAGGCTCTCCATGATTTCTCAACTGGATTCAGCAGGATATCGTCTCCTCAACTCAGAAACTGCCTTCAGAGCCCAGCTTACCACTCAACAAGTTCCCTACCAAACTATGCGCCTTCCCTTTTGCGTTGTGACAGATCGTCAATACGAATTTCCACCCTCCCACTATGGTGTTCCGGTTGCAGCGCTTTCTAGTCGAGGCCCTTTAAGTGGGGCCAAGTGTCGGCCTTGCAAACCTGCATGCAGCGGCTCATGCATTGAGCAAGTCATGAATGGACTAGATAAAGGATGGAGTTGGACGGATTGGGCTAATAACTCGCTCGAGCTCTGTGATGCTCATACTGAATGGGAGAGCGGGTGGGAGAAAATATTTGATGGAGTGGCTGGTAAAAAACTTGCTGCAGCTAGAAGCCGAATTGAAGGTTTAGAATTTGATCAGTGTGTGAACGATTTTGCTGAGATGAAGAACAAGACAGCTCAATGGGAGGCTCCACCAGGGTCTGAAATTTGCAGCTTAGGTTTATCGAACTCTTCCTGAAATTAAACCACACGATATTCTACACGGATCATGTAAAGTTTCTCAACCACTTGGGAGTTTTATTTTGTTTTATTTCTTGAAAAAAATCCTTGTACACATAGCAGGATTTTGAATAACGTTTAACTGCTAGTAGTATTAGTTCTATAGAGAAATGAATACAGAACATGGGAAAAAGCAGCATCTTTATTTCGTTACCTATAATTCTGTTCTTTTAATAGGTGTGGCACATTTGTACATATTTATCTATTATAATACAGTTAGAATGTTATGAAAGTAAATCCAACCCAACACCCGGTACTAGTTTGCGTTTTTTTCCAAACTCAGAATCCACTAGCTCCACTAATTCACATTATGATACTTGTTTACATTAACCGTTTATTTGACCTGTATTATTATTTATTATTATTACAAAATAATATTTATTTAAAATTGATTGTTTCGTATTGTTAAATTTATTGGTCGTGAACAATAAAAAGTCCCAGTTTATAAAACATTCGAATCAGTGTGGTGGGATTATTTTTAATTTTTTTAATTAAATTCTTACTTATTACTCCATAATTCTATTTTATCCTGTATCCAATTTTGTATTTTACTCCGCCCAATTACCGTACTTTTATGTTTCGTTTGCCGTCGCTAAATAGCAAGGTCCGCGCTCACTGTTCTTTGCTAAGAAGAACTCCAATATTGTTAAACCTCAAAGTCAAGTTTGAACTACTTCTATCTGCTGCTACCTACTAGACAGTGTTTAATTAATTTCATCTAGTTCTTTTAATTCTTAATAATGTTTTGACTTTTCGGTCTCATCTTGAACTTTAGCTTTTTGGGGTCTTTTCAAGAATAATATTCTGGATAATATTATGGCTTGTTTCGTAGTACATCTATTAAACACATTGTTTGGAATATATCTAATATTATGGCTTGTTTCGTAGTACATCTATTTTTATTGTATGGCTTCACACTATTAAACACTGAACTAATTCTAACTAGTTATGTACAACTAACACTGCTACTATCCAATTCTATACTGCACATACTGACTCAACACTCCCCTCAAGTTGGGTGATAAAAATATTTATCATACCCAACTTGCAAAGTATTTTACTGTGCAGGTGCTTCTCAAGTGCCTTGGTGAATATGTCTACTATCTGATCCTTTGCTAGGCATATGTGAAGTTTTTATCATCCCTATTTGCAGTTTTTCTCTAATAAAATAACAGTCAATTTTTATATGTTTGGTGCGTTCATGATACATAGGATTGGATGCAATCTGAAGTGCTACAACACCATGGGAAATCAGCTTTCACACCCAATTCTTCAAGCAACCCCTGTATGCATGCCAATTCAGCTACAGTTATGGCCATACCGCCATACTCCTCTATTCCGCCTCTAAACTTCTTGAAATTGTACTCTGCTTCTTAGATTTCCATGAGATCATTGAATCTCCAAGTTTTATTACTGATTTTCTAGTCACCGGGCATGATGTCCAATCAGTATCACAAAATGCATTGACTTTGCCACTCTATTTGGTACTCATTAGTAGACCTTCCCTGGACAGTCTTTCACATATCTTACTACTCTTAGGGTTGCATCATAATGAGATTACTTTGGTAAATTCATGAGCTGGCTTAGCATCTGAATTGCAAAAGAAATATCTAGTCTTGCGATTGCCGGATATAGAAGTCTGCAATTTAATCTCTAGTATATCCTTCTGTCCTCATGTTTAGGGCCATTCTCTTGCATTTCAAACAATTTGTCATATTCCACACTTGTTAGCTTTATATTTTGATCCAATTGGAATGTAACAGGTCTTCCTCCCCCTAGGTCGTATTCTGAAATAAGCTCTCGAGCATACTTCCTCTGCTTCATGACAATACCTCTGTGTGATCTTTCAAACTCAACACAAAGGAAAAATTTGAGCTCCCCTAAGTCTTTCATTTTGAAATTACAATTTAGTATCTTCTTAACATATTGTATTAAACCACTGTCACTCCCTGAAATTACAATTTAGTATCTTCTTAACATATTGTATTAAACCACTGTCACTCCCTATAATTAAGAGATCATTTACATACACCAACATGATTACTATATCCCTACCACTCCTTTTGGTAAACAAAGAATAGTCCAGTTTACTTTGGCTAAAACTAGAATCAACAAAGCCTGAAGTTAGTTTCAGGTCCATTGTATGCTGGCTTGTTTTAAATCCATAAAGGAATTTAAGTAGTCCACACATTCTAGTCTCCCCCTGACTACCAAAGCCATGTGGTAAGGACATGTAGACCTCCTCTAAAAGATCACCTTGGAGGATGTAAACATCTATATGGAACAATGTGTCACGACCCGAACCTGGGGCCGAGACGGGCACCCAGTGCCTCATCTATCCTTGCGTATTAACTTGCGACTAAGGAACTCTGAACATGTGAAGTTATACTTTGGCCATGGGCCACATTGCAAGACAACTAAGGATGCTGACTAAATATCAATATAAAGTTGGGTCGACAAGGCCATCATAACATATATACATATATACACAAGATATACATAAAGTTCTAGACCCGGCAACTCTGAAAGGCATGAAGCTTACCGATCAAGCTGAACTCGAGAAACACTTAATGAGGAGGTCTACTCGTTTGTTTGTCTGAACCTGCACGCATGAAATGCAGCGCCCCCAAAAAAGGGACGTCAGTACGAAATAATGTACTGAGTATATAAGGCAATACTGAAAGCTGAAACTGAACTAATAATATAATAAGTGAAAGCAACTAGAAATCAAAGATAATCTGAAGATATACTTGCCTACTGATACTGACTCAATTCCCTCAATATAGTAAATAAAATAGTTGTCTCGCCATATATATATATATATATATATATATATATATATATATATTCACAGGCGCTCGACCATAATAGACTTTGTATCTCAACCAATTGGGCTCACTCATAGCGCTCGTCCACAGTAGGCTCGGTATATAACTTACCATCTGATCTAAGGTTGCCATATAGGGGCATGTCCATCGATTATAACTCGATGGTAATGAAAATACTTTTAATATTGAACCCCCATACTACTCAGAAAACTATAATTTCTTAACCGATTCTAAAAGGCTGCTCGGCAAACTATAATCTTAAAAAGAATAAGTACTTTGGGGAAAATTTTCAATCACACCAAACCCCCATGATGCATTAAAATAAAATTAATGTTGAAAGCAAGGCTTGTTCGAACATACGAATGTAACCTAACTATTTCATGTCTGACTCATCGTCACTAGGTTCAAAAACTTTTCTTACTTGCTCGACCAGGTCGGCATGCTCTACCGAGCCACCTCTAGCTTAGCTCGGAAGCTCTTAGCCTCCCTTTCACTTTGCTCGCTGAGAAGTTTGCAAGCATTTCTCTTCTTAGTGAGCCCTTGAATCTCGGACTCATACTGGTTTAACTCTTCCCAATATTGGAGAAAAGTCTCGTGATGAAGTATTGAGGCCAACAAACACAAAAAAAGAAGTTATGATCACCTACAAAGTGATCTAAGTACAAAACTAGAAATCATCAAGAGGTATCTGAATTACCCGGTTTTATGCTTGTTGAGCTTCATTGAACAGTCAGGGTGCTTCCACCTTGTTCATCTTGGCTTGGTCCTACCCAGTCACCAAGCATGAAGGTAACTGGCCACACCTACAGGGGTAGAAATGACCCGGGCATCCTCCAGAATCGAGATAATGATCAATCGCTTTCGGTCAGGATCCACGCTTGGAGTTGGGAGCCGGTTGATTAATTTAGGGCTTAAGAAAGGCCCGCTTGTTCCCAAAGATGGACTCTTCCTCGGTACCTCCAGGTCACCCAAACCAGTGACATCCTCCGTGGTGGTAGAATCCACGCCATTAAGAAGACGCGGAAGGGGTCATCTGCTCTATGAATCCCCTCGTTAGGGAAAGGTTTCACTGCCTGAGCTGCGTTGATCATAGACGCAGTGAACGAAGGCGACTCAGTAATGTCTATCACATCTAGTACATCCTTTGGGGCACTACCCTCATCTCGACCAACATGATTACTATATCCCTACCACTCCTTTTGTTAAACAAAGAATAGTCCAGTTTACTTTGGCTAAAACTAGAATCAACAAAGCCTGAAATTAGTTTCAGGTCCATTGTATGCTGGCTTGTTTTAAATCCATAAAGGAATTTAAGTAGTCCACACATTCTAGTCTCCCCCTGACTACCAAAGCCATGTGGTAAGGACATGTAGACCTCCTCTAAAAGATCACCTTGGAGGATGTAAACATCTATATGGAACAATGTGTCACGACCCGAACCTGGGGCCGAGACGGGCACCTAGTGCCTCATCTATCCTTGCGTACTAACTTGCGACTAAGGAAATCTGAACATGTGATGTTATACTTTGGCCATGGGCCACATTGCAAGACAACTAAGGATGCTGACTAAATATCAATATAAAGTTGGGTCGACAAGGCCCTCATAACATATATACATATATACACAAGATGTACATCAAGTTCTAGACCCGGCAACTCTGAAAGGCATGAAGCTTACCGATCAAGATGAACTCAAGAAACACTTAATGAGGAGGTATACTCGTTTGTTTGTCTGAACCTGCACGCATGAAATGCAGGGCTGTCACACCTCCTTTTTCCGCACCCGCGAGAGCGCGAGGGAGTTTTTCCAATTTAAGGACAATCGAAACAGGATTTGTTTATTTAATTCAGAGTCGCCACTTGAGATAATAATGGTGTCCCAAGTCACCGGTTAATCCCGAACCGAGGAAATTTATGACTCTGTAATACAGTCTGCGAAACTAGAAACCTGGATAAGGAATTCTATTAACCCGGGAGAAGGTGTTAGGCACTCCCGGATTCCGTGGTTTTAGCACGGTCGCTCAACTGCAATTTTTTGCTTTTATCTGATTTCTTTATATATTTTAACTATGTGCTATTTATGTTCCGCTTTTCAATTTTAGAAGATTTGCGACGTCACGAAAACACATTTCGAATCACACCGCAACCAGTGCGCCTGTGACTTTAATGCATTTCAGTTTCGCCGAGAGTAAGATTTGGGTCACATAAATGCGCACCCGTATTTAGGAAAGTAATTTTATAAAGTCGTGCCTAAAGATTCTCCGTCTTTGTTAACTTCGGGAAAGACCGTGAAATTCGCTAAACGGTCCTTCCGAGTCTAAATTTTTATTACAAAAATTAAGTTGTTAACATTATGATTTAACCAATATTATGGTATTCAAGGAAATTCATGCCCCAAGCTCAAGTCCGAACTCGAACAAGACGATCTCCATTACTAATGAAACCCTTAGCTCGAGTCCGCTACTTAACATGAAAGGCCCAAAGCCTACTATTTACTTGTTGCTATATCAATTATTAGTTCAAACCTGGGCCAGCAATGGATCCACGTACTTCAACTACATTAAAGAATCAATCCCAACAAATACCAACAATCTAGAACTAAAGAAAATGCCAAAGAAATCTTTTAAACTTGAATAGGCAGGGATTAACTTAAAAAGGAATTAACTAATGTTGTCGCTGACAAACGGGAAGAAAATATGCAATTTCCTATCTTGTGCCAACCTTAACACAACAGTGAAGATTTCAATTTCATTCAAACTTAGCAAATGATCGATCACCAATATATAGAGAATCCCAAACAATGTTTTCAGCCTTTCACACTTGAACCAGTGTGTCCGAAACTAAACCAACAGTCATGAATCAAATTGTCAAATTCTAGCAGCTAGGAACAGACTTACAAGTGACTTAACTAAGTGCATTTCTCAACAAACATGGAGGAAGAGGGCAAAACTATAGTAGCAAGACAGTATATATTTGATTTCATTCAAATCTATGAAGTATGCAAATTCTGCTAAGCCGTTACAAATCAACTAACATGAACATGGAAACTTTGCATTTGACATGGAACTTGTCGAACTACTTCTGATATAATCTAACAAGCCTCACCAACTCACATAATTACACAATCAAATCTAGCCTTGATAAACCATGTTGGAGTTGAACAGATTTCATATAGACGTTCAAATAACAAAAATAAAACAAGGCACGTGTAATAAAATGAAATTCACGCAAAGTTTAGCTCTATTCGAAACTGGCCCTCTGTTAACACTCAAGCATAATCGTCTTTCCCCAATTAAACTGAACCAGTCGATTGAACCTTGGCTCTTATCATATGAACATCAATATCAAAATAGAAATAAAGGGAAAGAGAATAAACCTTTGAGAGGCTTTCAATTAAAACTTCTGTCCGAATGTGATACGAGCAAAGAAGTCAAACAACGAGCTCCATATCTGGAGATCAAATAACACTTGAATCCGAAAACGTTTGGGAACAGAGACCTTGACGCAACAATCCCGAATGGAAATCTCGACTAGAATGTCAACGACCTCCTCGCTCACCTCAGATTGGAACCCGAATTGAAAATCAGAAACAAACCAAAATTCAACATGAGAATCAAAGAGATTCGAATTCGAAATGAGAGAAACAAGTTTGTTCGATCCCTTTCTTACTGTTTCCCTGTTTCACGTTCCTTTCCCCCTGCTATTTTTTGTTTTTCGTTTCAGTTCAGAAGATGGGTGAAAGCTCGCTGTGGGTGTGTGTTTGTTGCTGTGTGACTGGTTTCGAAGAAGAAAAATGGGCTTCTGGATTTTTGTGGTGATATTTTTTTTTGTTGAAGGCCCCCTCCTCTGTGTGTGCTCTTTCTCTGAAAAATGAGCATGGAGAAGATGATGGGCCTCTCCTCTGTATTGTGCGCCGCTGTTTCTTCTTCTTTAAAAAGAAGAAGATGCCTTTTCATTTGTTTGTTCCCCTCACGTGAGTTGTCTTTTAATTTGGTCCCATGTGTTTTTTTTTTGTCTTTTCTTTTGTTTTTATTTTCTTTTATCATTTTTTAATTATTCTCCCATTCCCCATTAGCTATTGTCCCTATAATGTGTGCATGTGTGTATGGGTAGTTTTGTCCGTGTTCCCCGTGTGGTGGACTCGGATTATTACGGGCTAGGTCCGAAAATTATAAAACCAGGTAGTTTGAACCCGAATATTGTTCTTTGCCCGGAACCGAGAATGAGAACACGGTGTTATTAATTAATCACTACGTAAGCAAAATAACTATAAGACTAATAATTAAAACAAAATTATTTTTTATATTTTTTTCAAAATTAAAGTAACTACAAAATGTTAATGAAACTATTTTTTATTATTTTCGTTTTTATAAAAAGATAAAAATATAAAGTACTATTTTTGTATTTTTCAAGTTTAAAAATGACTACGAAACATTAATAAAACTATATTTTTGTTATTTTTCATTTTAAGGTAAAAATAAAGTAAAAGAGTCGAATTTAGCTAAAATAGCTATATTAAAACTAAACTAAATATTTTACGTTAAAAAAAATAAAAAATCTCGGGGAGGGTCAAAAATCACGCGTTTACAGCTGCCCTTCTTTGACTGAAAACACAAAGAGTTTTCAGACAAAGAACGACTAGACTAGTGTTTTGACCCGACCTTTATTCAGAGAGACTAAACTAAAAATAAGAGGATGTGACCGAGCCCTTGTATCTGAGCTGCCTACATATCCTTGGCTATAAAGGAATCAGGCCATGTGTAGTTCAGAAGTGAGTAAGAATATGGAGTAACCGAGGTGGAGAGCCAGTCGAGGTGTCGATCCGTCGAGGTTCCGTTCCATCAAAGTTCCGGTCCGTGGTCCTGCTATTACATCAAAAATCAAAACATGAGAAAGACTAACTAAGCCTATCGGCTACTAGTTACAAGATTCCTATCTATAAGTCTTCTGAAGCTTGATCTTGAGTATTGGTTGGTGCTTCATGCGGACTCTAAATTTGAACTTTGATACTTGCTAGTTGTAGGTGCTAGTTCAATCTTCTTCGGCCTTCTGGATTAGGACCAGACTTGCAGTTCTTGTGTCATTGACCATGTCTTGGACAACTTTCATCAGCTTCTGCATTTTGGATTGGCTTCTTGCCTTTTTTTTTTCATTGTGACTATCTTCTGTTGATCATCTCGGACTGTTGACTCGCATTCTGGTCGCAAGCTTCTTTTGTTGCTAACTTGTATTGCACTCCAAGGTGAATTCCCTGACTTGTGATCTTCGAGCTATTCTCCTTCGAAGTCTGAATCTATCTTTTCTGATCCTTGTTGCCTTCCTTCTGGTTCATGTTGGGGATACACTCTGTCACTTTTTGATTGTTCACTATCCTTATCAAATATTGGCAACTATGACGTCGTTCTGCTTTTCTGGCGGGCTTCTGACTTTAACAACAAACTCTAATCATAAATTACCATTCCCTTCTTCAAGTAGGCACCTGACATCTCAAGAGAAAGATTCATCGGATTGAGATTTTGATGTCTTAGGAGAATGATTCATCAGACTAAGACTTTGATATCTTAGGAGAAAGATTCATCAGACTAAGATTTTGATATCTTAGGAGAAAGATTCATCGGACTAAGATTTTGACGCTAGGAGATAATTCCTCGGACTAGGTCTAAATTGTTGTGATCTCAGGAGAAAGATTCATCAGACTGAGATTTTGATATCTTAGGAGAAAGATTCATCAGACTAAGACTTTGACGTCTTAGGAGAAAGATTCATCGGACTAAGATTTTGACGCTAGGAGATAATTCCTCAGACTGGGTCTAAATTGTTGTGATCTCAGGAGAAAGATTCATCAGACTGAGATTTTGATATCTTAGGAGAAAGATTCATCAGGACTAAGACTTTGATGTCTTAGGAGAAAGATTCGTCAGACTAAGATTTTGACGCTAGGAGATAATTCCTCGGACTAGGTCTAAATTGATGCCTTACTTGAAATCTTCCAATTGTTGCTTCTTCTTTTTGCTTTCATCTAAAGCCTCTAATTTTTGTTTTTTTCACTTCCTATTAAATTATCTTTAACTATAACTTCAAAAACTAAATCGTCACTCCATTCTTCAGGGCGGGCTCCCTGACTTTAACTATCACTTCAAAATAAATCGCCACTCCATTCTTCAAGGCGGGCTCCCCGACTTCAACTACAACTCAAAACTAAATCGTCACTCCATTCTTCGGGCGGGCTCCCCGACTTCAACTACAACTTCAAAACTAAATCGCCACTCTATTCTTCAAGCGGGCTCCCCGACTTCAACTATAACTTCAAAACTAACTCGCCACTCCATTCTTCGGGCGGGCTCCCTGACTTCAACTACAACTCAAAACTCAATCGCCACTCAATTCTTCAGGCGGGCTCCCTGACTTCAACTGCATAACTTCAAAATATAAATCGCCACTCCATTCTTCAGGCGGGCTCCCTGACTTCAACTACAACTCAAAACTAAATCGTCACTCCATTCTTCAGGCGGGCTCCCTGACTTCAACTACAACTTCAAAACTAAATCGCCACTCTATTCTTCAGGCGGGCTCCCTGACTTCAACTATAACTTCAAAACTAACTCGCCACTCCATTCTTCAGGCGGGCTCCCTGACTTCAACTACAACTCAAAAACTCAATCGCCACTCAATTCTTCAGGCGGGCTCCCTGACTTCAACTGCACTTCAAAATAAATCGCCACTCCATTCTTCAGGCGGGCTCCCTGACTTCAATTACAACTCACTAACTTCATCCTATCCATATCGCCTTCCTTTGCTTCATGTACCACTTTCTTCTTCCTGCATCATCTCTTGGGCCATCTTTTCTTCTGAATTACCTTGTTTCGGAATTGCTTTCCTCCTGGGTCGTGTTATTTTTCTCTTGACTGCTGGGGATATCTTTGGAATTGATTACTTACCTGCTGGGGATAATGCTGCTGGGGAAATCTTCTTTATTTCCTCCTTTTCTACTTCCTTCAAAACCTTTATTCTCTCTCGAGATCGCTGGGGATTGAAATGTCATCAGCTGGGGATTACCCTGTCGGGGGATCCCTTTTCCTTCTTCCTCTTTCCAAACCTCCTTCGGGGCTCGCGTTTCGCTCCCTTGAAAAACTTGTAGGATATAATGTTGCCGGTGAAATCTCGAAATTAGTGTTTCATTTTTCCGAGAACTGCTGGGGGTGATACCGGCCTCTTGCCTTTCTGAACGCAAGCTTCCTCGTTTTGTCCTGTCCGCTGGGGGTATAATTTCCTCTATCACAGCTTGTTGTTTTCTTTCTTTCAAAGCTGCTGGGGATAACCGGGTTCAAAGATCATTTCCTCGCGTTATCTGGCTTCTTTCCCCAACCAGGTATTTGGTTTCTAGAAAATTTTCGCAACGGGAGAAAATTTTCTGCCCCAGTTTGAGAATCTTCTTCGTGGCATGCTTTTCTGCCAACAACCCCTCTTCTTCCTGTTTCAAATCAAAGAAAAATTGGTTAGTTTTTTAAAATGTGGTGGCTGGTTGTGGTGCTCCTGCTGGGGATGGTTCTCCTCTTCTTTCCCTGCTCTGCGTTTCATTGTCAGACCCTGCCGGGGATGTTATCATTTGATGATATTCATGCTGGGGATAGTTTTCTCCTTTCTAGCTTCCCCGCCTTTCTTGACGACTCTTTATTCGCGAACCTTTCCACGTGGTTTTCCACTGACCACCCGAATTCCTATAATAGTGACCCTTCGTGAAGACCTTGCATGTTTTACTGTGAACCATTTTCTTTGTTCACCCTTGTCACTGAAAATACCTTTCTGCTGGGGATATCTCCCCTTCTTTGGCGGCATATCTAAGGAATGGGCATTTCCCGACCTTTGAGTCTCATTGGCCTTGGCCTTGAGGTCATTAACCTTCATTGAGATATCCTTTTTCACACCGATCCCTCCCTTTATCATTTTCCTATTGCTGGGGAATATCCCTCTGGACATGGGCCTTGCGCTTGATCCCTCCTGACTTATACCACTTGGGGTACCAATCAAATTCCGTCTTGCATAATTGGAAAGCTGATGGCATATTTTGAAGTCATCTATTACAAACAGACTCTATTGGGGAAATTTTTATGAAAGGAGAAAGATAAAAGGAAACAGAATAAAAGACAAAAACGAGGATGACTCTCTAAAAGAAAAATTATAAAATAACCCTATCAAACGTGGATACCAACTCTAATGGACATGACATGCACATATAGCCTACCATCCGTCGTTAAATCGCCTTTTGTAATCTTTTCCTGGGGCTTTCCTATCTCATTTCCAACCTTCGTTCGACTTGTAGTGCCCGAGGGGTTTTCACTAACAAGCCTCTCTCATTTCGATTTTCTCTCAGCTTTCATCGCCTTATGGTGCCTGTGAAGGTTTTCACCGCTAAGACTCTCTCATTTGTGTTACTTTTCCGCCGGGGATTGGTGGTGCTACTGCTAAGATTCTCTCATATTTCTTCTGCTACAGATCTGAGTCTTTTCTGATGGGAATCAGAGTGTCATATTCTGATGAGACTCTCGTGTTTGTTTGACTTGGCCTATTTTGAAGACTGATCGGAAGGTCTTTCTTTGGACCGTAATGTGGGATTCGGATAGGGCTAGAATGAAAGGGTATCAAAGGCTCAAACAAATCAATTTTGGGTTCAAAATTTACAACCTTCGGACCTAACTTTATTTATAATCAACACAATTTTTCTTTGCCCCAGTTTTTTTTTTACTTGGGGAATTTTTATTACTTTATTTACACTATGACCGAGCTGTGAAGCGCCTACGTATCCTCTTTGAGGAATCAGGTCAAACGTAGTTCCCAATTCCTCTTTTTCAAGTTTTCTTTTTTCACACATTTTTCCTTTTCTTTTCTTTATCTCTTTTTGTTGTTTTCTTTTTCTTTACCTTTTTCTTTATCCCTTTCTTCTCTTGCCTTTCAAACTTGTATTTCTAGTCTTTGCAACTAATTTCGAATGAGAGGTATGAAAGAATTTAAAATAAGGCTCAAAGGGTTGACGATGGATAAAGTATTTGGATAGAAGAACAAAATGCCTTCGTCATTCCAATCTTCAAAACATGCCAAGTGTAAACAACATAATTAACGTTCGTCATATCTTTAAAGCACTGTTGGGCAACACTCTCACTTTCATTATTATGAACGACCCCATGTCAATTTTGGTAGCTTGCCTTTAACGGTTTTCTTTTACTTGCCCCGGTTTCGCATGACTCAGGTTTCGAATAATCTCAAACCGTTCTTATTTCATTTAAATATCTCGATCACCTCCCAATGGTTTTGTGATTAACTTTTAAGATCAGGCCAGAACTATGCGCGCACGTCATGTCACTAGAGCTAGCAGAAAAAGAACTATAGGAAGGAGAGGACTAAATAACAGAGAAAATGTCTAGAAATAATATAAAATAGGTCATTGTATTAACCGATAAAACAACGACTCGAACAACCAAAAAAAACAAAACTGGGGTACAATACTTAGAACGAACCTAGACCCTTTTAGATGAGACACTAAGATCAAAAGAAAAATACAAGGATAAAAGGTTTGAGCCACAAAACAACATTCGGATTACCATTCTGAAATAACTCGGACAAATAGAAATGACAACAAAATAAGCCACCACAAATGACTCTCCAATTGATAAGCCTCACATTTAGCCACGAATTTGATTATCAGAACTACTATGGCCTTCTCCCATTTCAGTCGGCAAATTCCCGAGTGGATTCTCATATTCCGTGTCACCAGGCATCACCGCCAGAAAGTGTGTATCATCAGGTGCAGATAACGGATTCAGCGCGATATTCTGGGTGTCATTGTTATGAATCACAATCAATCTTTCTTGGATCATCCTTTCTATTTCCCTTTTCAAATCCCGACAACTTTCCATGTTGTGCCCCTGGGCATGGGAATGGTATTCACACCTTTTAGATGGGTCAAATGTGACGACCCGGCCCGTCGTCACGGGAATTACCACCCCGTTGTGTTATAATTACATAATTCATGCTTTTATATAAGTGTTAGAGTCTATCAGGGGAGTTAGGAGTGAATTAAATTGGGAATGAGGCATATAGCCTTTTTGAAGGAGACTTGAATAAGGAAAGTCAACCCGAAGTTGACTATTTAGCTAGAGGGCTCGGAATCGGATTCTGATGATTCGGTTAGTTCCGGAAGGTGATTTGTGACTTAGGGGAGCGATCGGAATTGAATTTGGAGGCCGGTGTAGAAATAGGCTTGAATTGGCTAAGGTTGAATTTTGGCGAAACCCGAACAGTAGGTGAGATTTTGATCCGGGGGTCGGAATGGAATTCCGACAGTTGCAATAGCTTCGTTAGGTGATTTTGGATGTGCCTGCAAAATTTCAGGTCATTCGGACGTCGTTTGGTCGGGTTTTTGATCGAATGTGTAATTCGGAAAGTTTTAAGAAATTTAGGCTTGAATCCGTGTGTAATTGGTGATTTTGATGTTTAGGGTGGTGTTTTTATGATTGGAACAAGTTCGTATCGTGTTTTGGAGTATGTTGGTGGTTTTCGTTGGGGTCCCGGGGGCCTCGGGATGAATTCGGGTGGTCCAAACGGACCAATTTGTGCCAAAAGGCACTACTGTTGTGCTGCAATAACTGCAGAACAATTTTGCTCTCCGCGATCGCGAGATGGCCATGCGATCGCGTAAGGGAGAAATCCTGAGCTCTGCGATCGTGAAGTAAAGCCTGCGATCGTGTAAGTCTGGAGGTTGAACCAGTGCGATCGCGTGAGGTTTTATGCGATCGCGTAGGGTATTTGGTCGGAAGCAGTGCGATCGCGTGTCTTGTGTCGCGATCGCGTAGGTTAATCTGGGGGCCGGCCGAGTTTGTTCACTGCGATCGCGTTAGTTCGTTTGCGATCGCGTAGAGTCACTGAATTGTTCACTGCGATCGCGTCAAGGATCACGCGATCGCGTAGAGGAAAATTAGGCCGCCCAAAATTTGTGCATCGCGATCGCGTGCCAAAGGCTGCGATCGCGTAGGGTTAATTCGTCTGGCAGAGAATTTAATCACAGAACAGAGGGGCTACGGGTTTCATTCATGAAACCTCCATTTTTGAGTTCTAGAGAGAGAAACTCACGGGAATTGCTGGTAATTCATCGGGGATTCGTTGGAGGTAAGTTTTGTGGCTTAATTACATCAATTTAACATGAAATCCTTGGTTAAATCCCTGTAAATGGAAGATTAAAGGTGGGTTTGAGCCCTAGGCCTAAATTAAAGAAAAACACTGATTTGAGTGGGCAAATGGAGTCCGAATTTGGTAAATTTTATATGCCTAGACTCGTATCGAGATGAGGATTCCGAATATGTAATTTTTGTAATTTTTCGTCAAGTGTACCAAAAGTCGGGATTTGACAACTTGTGGGTTTTGATATAAATTGGGTTATTTCGAATGAATTTCGTGAAATTAGCGTATATTGATGCATTCTCTATGACTTTGAGCAGATTTGGCATCCGAGGAGATTGATTTGCGAGGCAAGCGCAAGGCGGATTGAAGCTTCTACCGGTTCGAGGTGAGTGGTAGTAGTAAACAATACAGTGAGGGTTTGAAACCCCGTTCTAGCACTTTACAGTGCTATATTGAGATGAGACACGCGTTCTATGACGGACGTGGTAACATTGTGATAAGGGGTTCGGACTTAGTCCTTCCCGGCTAATAGAATACTGTGTTGTACAACTGTTAATGAGGTTATAACTGTACCATTGGGCTAATAGCCATGTTTGGGGCCTCGTGCCGATCCGTAGAGCATTAGGGAACCTATAGAGCTAGGTGACCTTTACATTGTGTTGGAAATATACACTCAGCCATGGCTCTAGCTGCATAGCATAATATGAGCCTGTACTAGATGTGTACATTGAGAGAGATTATCTAGGGTGGGATTCCCTGTTCTAGCTGAGTGGGCCTGAAAGGCCAAGTTTATACCGATTGAGATGAGATAGGGTCGAGGACCCACTAGGAGATGTTATATTGGGCATGAAAGGCCAAGTCTATATTAACTGAGACAGGGTCAAGGACCCATTGTGATATATTATATTGGGCCTGAGAGGCCAAGTACATACTGACCGGGATAGGGTCGAGGACCCATTATGAGGTATTATGTATATAGATACCTGTATTGGATCGGACTGCACGCCGCAGTAATGTACATGTAATATACATGTAATATACATGTGGGACGGACTGCACGCCGCAGTATTATTGCGCTTGGGCTGTAGGAGCCCCTTCGGAGTCTGAGTCTGCACACATTCCAGTGAGCGCTGGTATATTATGGGATCGGGCTGCACGCCGCAGCAGTATAATTATATATGTATATATATGTATATATATTGGGTCGGACTGCACGCCGCAGTGATATATGGTGGACCTGGCTGCACGCCACACATTCCAGTGAGCGCTGGTATATTATGGGAGCGGGCTGCGCGCCGCAGCAGTATATGTATTGGAGCGGGCTGCACGCCGCAGCATTATACTTAATCATATCCTACTATTTACTTAGATACTTATACATTATAGACATAAGTATGTGCCTTTATATGTTGAGATGGCCGTACACCGTAGGGGTACGAGCGAGGGTTTGTTCGGTGTGGAGATCTTGTAGAGATAAACGTAGATTGGAGGTTAAAGTACTACTATAGTGATGACGTACTTGTGAAGATTGCCTTAGAACTGCTAAGTGATAGCACAGGAGTTCTTACTTTCAGTTATTATTTATTATTGTTACTCACTGAGTTGAAATATACTCACCCCACTCCCCTGCACTTTTTGGTGCAGATCCACAGGTGCCCGAGAGCGGTTGAGACATTTTAGCTGCTGATCCATATCTACTTTTGCGGAGATTACGAGGTAGCTGCCAGCGTCCGCAGAGCTTGTTTTTCTCCTTCTTTATCATCTTGTTGATTTCCTATTTGTCTAGACTTGGTTGTATTAGGATGCTATTCTGTAGAGGCTCAGTCTCGTGACACCACGATATGTTTGGGACCGTATTTTGTATGTTTTGACGTTTCGGTTATTACTTGTTATGACTAACTACTGTTTAAGTTTAATTTATTTAATAATTGGCCGGTTAAGAGGATATTATGGTCGGGCTTGCCTAGCATTGTGTTGGGCGCCATCACGACCAGGGTTGGGTCGTGACAAAACCAGTATTAGGGATTCTGGTATTGGGGGAGGTTGATGCCGGTTGGTAGAGTCTCGTGGATCGGTGCGGGGACGCCTGTACTTATCCTCGGGAGGCTGAAAACCTATTTAGGAAAAGTTTCAATTCTTGGAATTCTTGTCGTGCGATTACTTTTGACTTGAGCTGAACTTTGACATTCTATTCTCTCGCAGATGGCGAGAACTCGATCATCCGGACGTGGAGGACGACCACCACTACCACCTGCTAGAGGCCGTGGACGCGGTCGTGGTCGTGGCGGAGTTAGGGCAGCTGAGGCAGTGCCAGCTGACCCACGGCCCCCAGTTGCAGAGGTGCCAGCAGCACCAGATCAGGCACCAGCTGTGCCCATTGCTATTCCGGGTCTACAGGAGACCCTGGCTCAGATACTAGTAGTCTGCACTGGCCTAGCACAGGCGGTTTCAGTTACTACTGCAGCAGCTGCATCGGGGATCGGGGGTGGTCATCGGACCCCCGCGGTACGCACTCCAGAGCCAGCAGTGCAGGGCTTACAGACACTAGAGGCTCCTCCAGTTCAGCCTGTGGTTCCGGTTCAGCCAGCAGATCAGATTCAGGGGGACAGGGTCCCAGCTATGACAGACGATGAGCAGCGTCGTCTCGAGAGGTTCACTAGGTTATCTCCTCCAGTGTTCACGGGTGCTCCGGGCGAGGACGCCCAAGGTTTTCTGGATAAGTGCCGTCGGATGCTTCGTACGGCGGGGATATTGGAGTCCAGTGGGGTATCTTTCACTACCTTTCAGTTTCAGGGACCAGCCTTTGCTTGGTGGGAGGCTTATGAGCGCCGCAGGCCAGCCGGGGCAGCACCACTATCATGGCCGGAGTTCTCCACTATGTTCTTAGAGAAATGGGTGCCTCGATCTCAGAGAGAGGAGATGCGTAGGCAGTTTGAGGGTCTCCGTCAGGGGGACATGTCGGTGTCAGAGAATATGAGATCAGATTTACAGAGTTGTCCGGATATGCACCGTGGTTGGTTCATTCCGACAGAGAGAGGATTGGGCGCTTTGTGGACGGCCTCATTTACCCCATTCGTATTCCGATGACTCGGGAGAGGGTTTTGAGTCGTACATTTGAGGATGCTCTGGATATTGCTCGCGACATTGAGACAGATCGTCGCGGGGAGCGGGATGAGAGGGAGGCCAAGAGGCCTCGAGGAGCGACTAGTTCCGGTGGCACACGGACTAGAGGCCGAGTCGGCGGAGCCGAGGTCGCTCTTTCGGGTCTTCGCGGTCGAGACGCTCGGATCGTCGCGGATGGTCTCTTAGACAAGGATTATCGGGGTTCGCACCGAGCCGGCCCGGCTCTCGGTGCCGTGCCGGCTCGGAGTTCTTCACGGGCCCCGTCCGCTCGGGGTTCATCTCGGCCTGGTTCATCAGCTGGCCATTCCAGCGCCAGAGGTCCTTATCAGTCTCAGTACCCAGCGCCGGGGAGTTGCTACGAGTGCGGAGAGTTTGGGCATCACCGTAGGGAGTGTCCCCGTCTTGTTTCCAGATCTTATCAGCAGAGGGGGCAGCCCTCGTCATCCGGTCCTTCTACTTCAGCACCCGCCCCGCCAGCTAGGGGTGAGGGTCAGTCAGCTAGGGGTCGCCCTCGAGGGGGAGGCCGATCGGGCGGACAGGCTAGATGTTATGCTTTTCAGGGCCGATCTGAGGCCGTTGCTTCTGATGCTGTCATTACAGGTATTATTTCAGTCTGCCACAGAGATGCCTCGGTATTGTTTGATCCCGGTTCTACTTATTCTTATGTGTCTACATATTTTGCTCCTCATTTGGGCACGACCCGAGGGAGTCTTGAGCTGCCAGTGCATGTATCTACCCCGGTAGGGGATACTATTGTTGTGGACCACGTATATCGGTCCTGTTTGGTCACTATTGGAGGTCTGGAGACCCGAGTAGACCTGTTTCTTCTCAGCATGATTGATTTTGATGTTATATTGGGCATGGACTGGCTATCTCCATGTCATGCTATTATGGACTGTCATGCTAAGACGGTCACTTTGGCTATGCCGGGCATTCAGAGGATCGAGTGGCGAGGCACGACTGAGTATGTACTTAGCAGGGTAATATCTTTCCTCAAGGCCCAACGAATGGTTGGGAAGGGATGTCTCTCTTATTTAGCATTTGTGCGGGAGGTCGAGGCCCAGACTCCCAGTATTGATTCTGTTCCCATTGTGCGAGACTTTCCCGATGTGTTTCCCTCAGACCTGCCGGGCATGCCGCCGGACAGGGATATTGATTTTGGTATCGATTTGGTGCCAGGCACTCAGCCTATTTCTATTCCTCCGTATCGTATGGCACCAGCTGAGTTGAAGGAATTGAAGGAGCAGCTCCGGGAACTCCTAGATAAGGGGTTCATTCGGCCGAGTGTGTCGCCGTGGGGTGCACCGGTCCTGTTTGTTAAGAAGAAGGACGGATCTATGAGGATGTGTATTGACTATCGGCAGCTAAACAAAGTAACAGTGAAGAATAAGTATCCTCTTCCTCGTATTGATGATTTATTTGATCAGCTCCAGGGAGCTAGGGTGTTCTCGAAGATTGATCTTCGTTCAGGCTACCATCAGCTGAAGATTAGAGAGTCTGACATTATGAAGACTGCATTCCGGACCAGATATGGTCACTATGAGTTCCTTGTGATGTCTTTTGGGCTGACCAACGCCCCAGCAGCATTTATGCATCTGATGAACAGTGTATTCAGGCCGTATCTTGATTCATTTGTGATCGTATTCATTGATGACATACTTGTCTACTCTCGTAGCCGGGAGGAGCATGCTCGGCACTTGAGTGTTGTGTTGCAGAGGTTGAGAGAGGAGAAGCTGTATGCCAAGTTCTCCAAATGTGAGTTCTGGCTTGAGTCCGTGGCATTCTTAGGGCACGTGGTGTCCTGTGATGGTATTCGGGTAGATCCGAGGAAGGTCGAGGCAGTGCAGAGTTGGCCCAGACCGACCTCAGTTACTGAGATCCGTAGCTTTCTGGGATTGGCGGGGTATTATCGTCGATTCGTTCAGGGGTTCTCTTCTATTGCTTCACCCTTGACTAGATTGACTCAGGAAGGGTGTTCCTTTCTTATGGTCCGAGGAGTGCGAGGAGAGCTTTCGGAAGCTCAAGACAGCACTGACCACAGCACCAGTCTTGATTCTACCGACAGCTTCAGGTTCTTATACTGTATATTGTGATGCCTCAGGAGTGGGCATTGGTTGTGTGTTGATGCGGGAGGGTAGGGTCATTGCTTATGCCTCTCGTCAGTTGAAGCCCCACGAGAAGAACTACCCTGTTCATGATTTGGAGCTAGCAGCCATAGTTCATGCCTTGAAGATTTGGAGGCATTACCTGTATGGTGTCTCATGTGAGGTGTTCACGGATCATCGCAGCCTTCAGCACTTATTCAGACAGAAGGACCTTAATTTGAGACGGCGGAGGTGGTTGGAGTTGCTTAAGGACTATGATATCACTATTTTGTATCATCCGGGAAAGGCCAATGTGGTGGCCGATGCCTTGAGTCGGAAGGCGGTTAGCATGGGCAGCTTAGCTTTCATCCCAGTTGGGGAGAGGCCTTTTGCTTATGATGTTCGGGCCCTAGCCAATCGGCTAGTGAGATTAGATATTTCGGAGCCGAGTCGAGTGTTGGCTTGTATTGCTTCTCGATCTTCCTTATATGATCGCATCAGGAGAGCGACAGTATGATGACCCACATTTGCTTGTCCTTAAGGACAGAGTGCAGCATAATGATGCCAGGGATGTGACTATCGACAGTGATGGTGTTTTGAGGATGCGGGGCCGTATATGTGTGCCCAATGTTGATGGTTTGCGGGAGTTGATACTTGAGGAGGCACACAGGTTCGCGGTACTCTATTCACCCAGGTGCCGCAAGATGTACCAAGACTTGAGACAGCACTACTGGTGGAGGAGAATGAAGATGGATATTGTTAGGCATGTAGCTAAGTGCCTCGATTGCCAGCAGGTCAAATATGAGCATCAGAGACCGGGCGGTGTTCTTCGGCGTATGGTTATTCCCGAGTGGAAATGGGAGAGGATCACCATGGATTTTGTTCCTGGGCTACCTCGGACGGCGAGGAAGTTTGATTCTGTATGGGTGATTGTTGATCGGTTAACTAAGTCGCACATTTCATCCCAGTTAGTACTACTTACTCATTCGGAGCGGTTGGCGGTGATCTTTATTCGGGAGATTGTCGAGGTTGCATGGGGTCCCGGTGTCTATTATATCCGACAGAGGCACTCGGTTCACTTCCCGAGTTTTGGAGAGCATTTCGGCGAGAGATGGGTACGAGGGTTGAGTTGAGTACAGCATTTCACCCCCGGACAGACGGGCAGTCTGAGCGTACTATTCGGATCCTGGAGGATATGTTGCGGGCATGTGTGATTGATTTTGGTGGTTCGTGGGATGAATTCTTACCACTTGCCGAGTTTGCCTACAACAACAGCTACCAGTCGAGTATTCAGATGGCCCCGTACGAGGCATTGTATGGCGGACGGTGTAGATCTCCCGTGGGATGGTTTGAGCCTGGTGAGGTTAGATTGATAGGGACTGAGTTAGTCCAGGATGCTCTGGATAGAGCAAAGTTGATCCAGGAGAGGCTTCGTACAGCACAGTCTCGTCGGAAGAGTTATGCGGACCGTAGAGTTCGAGAGTTGTCTTTCATGGTTGGTGACAGAGTATTGTTGAAGGTTTCACCCATGAAGGGTGTCATGAGGTTCGGGAGGAAAGGGAAGTTGAGTCCCAGGTATATTGGCCCTTTTGAGATACTCGGGAGAGTTGGAGAGGTGGCATATGAGTTAGCCTTGCCACCCAGTTTATCCAGCGTTCATCCGGTATTCCGTGTGTCTATGCTCCGGAAGTACATTGGAGATCCGTCTCATGTATTAGACTTCAGTACCATCCAGCTTGATGGTGATCTGTCCTATGATGTGGAGCCTATTGCTATTTTGGGTCGTCAGGTGAGAAAATTGAGGTCCAAGGAGATTGCATCGGTTAAGGTTCAGTGGAGAGGTCGACCCGTGGAGGAGGCTACTTGGGAGGTTGAGCGGGAGATGCGGAGCAGATACCCTCAGCTATTTGAGACTTCAGGTATGTTTCTTGACCCGCTCGAGGACGAGCGTTTGCTTAAGAGGGGGAGAATGTGACGACCCGGCCCGTCGTCACGGGAATTACCACCCCGTTGTGTTGTAATTACATAATTCATGCTTTTATATAAGTATTAGAGTCTATCGGGGGAGTTAGGAGTGAATTAAATTGGGAATGAGGCATATAGCCTTTGTGAAGGAAACTTGAATAAGAAAAGTCAACCCGGAGTTGACTATTTAGCTAGAGGGCTCGGAATCGGATTCTGATGATTCGGTTAGTTCCGGAAGGTGATTTGTGACTTAGGGGAGCGATCGGAATTGAATTTGGAGGCCGGTGTAGAAATAGGCTTGAATTGGCTAAGGTTGAATTTTGGCGAAACCCGAACGGTAGGTGAGATTTTGATCCGGGGGTCGGAATGGAATTCCGACAGTTGCAATAGCTTCGTTAGGTGATTTTGGATGTGCCTGCAAAATTTCAGGTCATTCGGACGTCGTTTGGTCGGGTTTTTGATCGAATGTGTAATTCGGAAAGTTTTAAGAAATTTAGGCTTGAATCCGTGTGTAATTGGTGATTTTGATGTTTAGGGTGGTGTTTTTATGATTGGAACAAGTTCGTATCGTATTTTGGAGTATGTTGGTGGTTTTCGTTGGGGTCCCGGGGGCCTCGGGATGAATTCGGGGGTCCAAACGGACCAATTTGTGCCAAAAGGCACTGCTGTTCTGCTGCAATAATCGCAGAAAAATTTTGTTCTCCGCGATCGCGGAGATGGCCATGCGATCGCGTAAGGGAGAAATCCCGAGCTCTGCGATCGCGAAGCAAAGCCTGCGATCGCGTAAGTCTGAAGGTTGGAGCATTGCGATCGCGTGAGGTTTTATGCGATCGCGTAGGGTATTTGGTCGGAAGCAGTGCGATCGCGTGTCTTGTGTCGCGATCGCGTAGGTTAATCTGGGGGCCGGCCGAGTTTGTTCACTGCGATCGCGTTAGTTCGTTTGCGATCGCGTAGAGTCACTGAATTGTTCACTGCGATCGCGTCAAGGATCACGCGATCGCGTAGAGGAAAATTAGGCCGCCCAAAATTTGTGCATCGCGATCGCGTGCCAAAGGCTGCGATCGCGTAGGGTTAATTGGTCTGGCAGAGAATTTAATCACAGAACAGAGGGGCTACGGGTTTCATTCATGAAACCTCCATTTTTGAGTTCTAGAGAGAGAAACTCACGGGAATTGCTGGTAATTCATCGGGGATTCGTTGGAGGTAAGTTTTGTGGCTTAATTACATCAATTTAACATGAAATCCTTGGTTAAATCCCTGTAAATGGAAGATTAAAGGTGGGTTTGAGCCCTAGGCCTAAATTAAAGAAAAACACTGATTTGAGTGGGCAAATGGAGTCCGAATTTGGTAAATTTTATATGCCTAGACTCGTATCGAGATGAGGATTCCGAATATGTAATTTTTGTAATTTTTCGTCAAGTGTACCAAAAGTCGGGATTTGACAACTTGTGGGTTTTGATATAAATTGGGTTATTTCGAATGAATTTCGTGAAATTAGCGTATATTGATGCATTCTCTATGACTTTGAGCAGATTTGGCATCCGAGGAGATTGATTTGCGAGGCAAGCGCAAGGCGGATTGAAGCTTCTACCGGTTCGAGGTGAGTGGTAGTAGTAAATAATGTACTGAGGGTTTGAAACCCCGTTCTAGCACTTTACAGTGCTATATTGAGATGAGACACGCGTTCTATGACGGGCGTGGTAACATTGTGATAAGGGGTTCGGACTTAGTCCTTCCCGGCTAATAGAATACTGTGTTGTACAACTGTTAATGAGGTTATAACTGTACCATTGGGCTAATAGCCATGTTTGGGGCCTCGTGCCGATCTGTAGAGCATTAGGGAACCTATAGAGCTAGGTGACCTTTACATTGTGTTGGAAATATACACTCAGCCATGGCTCTAGCTGCATAGCATAATATGAGCATGTACTAGATGTGTACATTGAGAGAGATTATCTAGGGTGGAATTCCCTGTTCTAGCTGAGTGGGCCTGAAAGGCCAAGTTTATACCGATTGAGATGAGATAGGGTCGAGGACCCACTAGGAGATGTTATATTGGGCATGAAAGGCCAAGTCTATATTAACTGAGACAGGGTCAAGGACCCATTGTGATATATTATATTGGGCCTGAGAGGCCAAGTACATACTGACTGGGATAGGGTCGAGGACCCATTATGAGGTATTATGCATATAGATACCTATTTTGGATCGGACTGCACGCCGCAGTAATATGCATGTGATATACATGTAATATACATGTGGGACGGACTGCACGCCGCAGTATTATTGCGCTTGGGCTGTAGGAGCCCCTTCGGAGTCTGAGTCTGCACACATTCCAGTGAGCGCTGGTATATTATGGGATCGGGCTGCACGCCGCAGCAGTATATATGTTGGATCGGACTGCACGCCGCAGTGATATATGGTGGACCTGGCTGCACGCCATAGCACCATAGCGCTTGGGCCTAGGGAGCCCCTCCGAAGTCCGTATACACCCCCAGTGAGCGCCGTCGACGTTAAATGGAGCGGGCTGCGCGCCGCAGCAGTATATGTATTGGAGCGGGCTGCACGCCGCAGCATTATACTTAATCATATCCTACTATTTACTTAGATACTTATACATTATAGACATAAGTATGTGCCTTTATATGTTGAGATGGCCGTACACCGTAGGGGTACGAGCGAGGGTTTGTTCGGTGTGGAGATCTTGTAGAGATAAACGTAGATTGGAGGTTAAAGTACTACTATAGTGATGACGTACTTGTGAAGATTGCCTTAGAACTGCTAAGTGATAGCACAGGAGTTCTTACTTTCGGTTATTATTTATTATTGTTACTCACTGAGTTGAAATATACTCACCCCACTCCCCTGCACTGTTTTGGTGCAGATCCGCAGGTGCCCGAGAGCAGTTGAGACATTTTAGCTGCTGATCCATATCTACTTTTGCGGAGATTACGAGGTAGCTGCCAGCGTCCGCAGAGCTTGTTTTTCTCCTTCTTTATCATCTTGTTGATTTCCTATTTGTCTAGACTTGGTTGTATTAGGATGCTATTCTGTAGAGGCTCAGTCTCGTGACACCACGATATGTTTGGGACCGTATTTTGTATGTTTTGACGTTTCGGTTATTACCTGTTATGACTAACTACTGTTTAAGTTTAATTTATTTAATAATTGGCTGGTTAAGAGGATATTATGGTCGGGCTTGCCTAGCATTGTGTTGGGCGCCATCACGACCAGGGTTTGGGTCGTGACATCAAAGCTCCTTGCACGTGGGTCCACATGATTTGGGGGGATGGGTGCAATCATGTCCTGTTGCTTTAACTTCTCAAATAAGCTTGCATAGGAAACCCCTATTGGTGTGAAATTATCCTTCAACTTCGGTTCCCTTCTATACCCTTGGTTTGTGAAGTGGGTTATAAGGTATTTAGAAATTTTGCAGAGGCTGGTAGAGATTTTGTGATGCTCGTGCTCGCTTTCTTGGATGATTTGATGGCTGAATAACATACTGGGGTGGATCAACTGAGTATGGTGGGTTCGGAGGTGGATAGTAATGCTCAAGGGAGTTATGGAAAACCTGTCGAGACATCGCATACCGTCGAGGTGTTCTTCTGGAACCTTTTCTTGACCCTGATATCAACATGACTTCTTCATCCCTCTCATTCGTGTCACTAGATTCAAATTGGACAGCCTGAGCTGCAGCCTTGAGAGCCGCTTGACTTATAATTCTGCCTGTCTTAAGACTGTTCTCTACCATTTCTCCCATTTTGATTACATCCAAGAAGGATTGACCAACCGCAGACATCATGTTCTGAAAATAATCCGGCTCTTGAGCCTGAAGGAAGACATTGATTAACTCATGGTCATCCATGGGTGGCTCAGCACGAGTCGCTTGCTCTCTCCATTTAAGGGCATATTCCCTGAAACTTTCACTTGATTTCTTCTTCAGATTTGAAAGGAAAATGCGGTCTGGGGCAATGTTAATGTTGTATTGGAATTGTTTGACAAAGGCCTGTGCCATGTCGTTCCAGACGTGCCAGCGAGATGCATCTTGATCCCAAAACCATTCAGAGGCTACTCCTGTAAGGCTTTCCCCAAAGTAAGCTATTAACAATTCTTCATTTCTTCCCGGACTCCTTAGTTGATTGCAATACCTTTTCAAGTGGGCTATTGGGTGTCCATGTCCATCGTACTTTTCAAATTTGGGAATCTTGAAACCAGGTGGCAAGTGGACATCGGGAAACAAGCATAGATCTTTGAAAGCCACACTCTTTTGACCTACCAATCCGTGCGTGTTTTTCAACCGATGTTCTAATTTCTTCAATCTTTGGGCCATTTCTTCCTGTACCTTCTTTCGGGTAGGCTTCTCAATGTTTGCAGGAAGGTCGTGAGAGTGGTACTGTTCTTGCTGTATAGCAAATTGTGACTCATGAGAAAGTTGTCCCTGGCCATTGGACCATGCTTGGCGCATTTTGGTCATTTGTTGTTTCACTGTTCTATTTTCCTCAACCACAGCAAACCCTTGTTGAACTTTCCGACCCTGAGTCTCTTGAGCACTTGTAACAACTCCGATGTCGGTTATCATTTTCCTTGAATCTTGCTTTCCAATTTACCACAACCAACCACCTCAACTTTATCTAGATTAACAAAACGAAACCACCGGGTTAGCGTTAAGGTATTCCGCTTATTGATTTCCTTTGTTTTTCTACTATTTTCTTTTCTTTTTCCTTTTTGTGGTTTTTTCATTTTTTTCCTTTTTTTTCTTTTTATAGTTTTTTCATTTTTTTTTTTATGGATATGGTCGAATCCTATGTGGATTGCCTACGTATCATGACCCCGCATGAATCGGACCGAGCGTAGTTCTTGCAAATTAATGCAAGAAATAAAGAGATGTTTATTTGATTTTTTGATTTTTTTTTTGATTCTTTTGAAAAAATTGTAAAAGCCGACTCCAACTACAAACTCTGATGAAAAACTTTCACACCTTGTGCCGGAGATTTCTACAAGAATAAAAATATTTTTAGCGCCAATTATGACTATTTCTACAAAATTAGCCATGTAATGGCTTATTTGACAAAATGGCTATTTTTTGTAAAATTTATTTAAGAAAGATAAACTTGAAAATTTTCTCATCCTATGGCTCATGGGGCATCGTTCGGCATCGCCATAAGCCAACATCAGATTGAGAAATTTCTAATGTCAACTGACTATTTTTACAAAATTGGCCATATAATGACTTATTTGACAAAGCGGCTATTTTTGCAAAGTTTTATTTAAGAGACTACAAATTCAAAAATTTTCATCTAAGGGCCCATGGGGCATCGTTCAGCTCCGACACAGGCCAACACAAGACTGAGAAAGTTTAAATGCCAAATGTGGCCATCTCAGCAAAACCATATTTTTTAGCGGTTATTTTTGTAAAGTTGAGTGATGACTCAAAACTTGATTTTTGCGGATACAACCTTTCGACATTTCCGCGAGGGAATATTTCCAGGACGTGTCCAAAATTATTTACAAATGACTTAAAGTGGCTATTTTTGCAAAAACGGCCTTCCGACGTCCTTTTAAGGGACATTCGGCTTATTTTAAGCAAGAATAGCATTACCCGACTTATTTATAACAAAATAAAAATTTTGACATTTTTGGTTATTTTTGCAAAAAGGGTGTGAACCGGACTTGATTTTGCGGCTATGGCCTTGCAACATTTCCACAAGGAATATTTCAAGGTCGTGCCCGCAAATTATTAAAAATGATTCAAAGTGGCTATTTTTGCAAAAAAAATAGCCTTCCGGTGTCCTTTCGGAACATTCGGCTATTTTCAAAAACAGCGTCACTTCGATTTATTGACAAAATTAAGCACACATTTTTTTTGATTTTTTAAAGGGGTGCTAACCCAAGCTTGATTTTGCGGCTACGACCTTTCAACATTTCCGCGAGGAAATATTTCAAGGTTGTGCCCAAAAATCATTTACAATGATTCAAAGTGGCTATTTTTGCAAAAACAGCCTTCCGGCGTCCTTTCGGAACATTCGGCTATTTTTCAAAATGGCATCACTTTGATTTTATTGAAAACTAAAACTTCGACATATTTTTTTTTTAATTTTTTGAAGGGGTGGTTGGACCCGATGAGGGTTGCCTACGTATCCCACCTAATGGCGAGAATCAAACCTGCGTAGTTCGGTCAAATTATTTTATGACCAATTATTTCAACAAAATTGCTCTTCCTATTTTTCAAATTTTCAAATTTTCGACACCATTTCGTCAATATTTTTGATATTTTTCTATTCCAAAATTCTATTTCTTTTTTTTTGTTTTCAGGAATTTAACCAATCATCATAATAATACATGATAAATAAATGCGACATATAATATGCTCGGTCTTTGATTACTGGGTCACCTGTCCTAGACGGACCCAACCCCTGTGTTGAGTCCCCTAAGTCAAATGCAACGTGATGCAAATAAGCGTTTTCTACTAGGGATCCGGTATGCAGTTATGTTATTCTAAGTTCAAAACCTCGGTACATGATCTAGACTGTGTACCCAAGCGGACAACTCGGGCTGAGGAAGGAGCTCCTTTCCGGGAACCAAAAGGCCAACCGGCTTAGAAACTTTACGAGCCTCTTTATTATTTCGGGGTATGACACTAACAGAATAGGGAGTCTCAACCAGTGAGCACATCCCCATAGGTGAGAAGAGAAGGGTTTCGGCGCAGTTTGTATATATAGTTCAGATAGTATCAAAGCGGTAAACATATAGCAGTTTGTATATACGGTGCAACTAGTATCAAAGCGGTAGACATATAGCATATTAATTAAACATATAATAAAATCAGATATAGACAAAAACAACAATTTAACTGAGCTCGAATTCTTAAACCCTGAACCGAAGTTCTAGGTAAATAATCCCCAGCAGAGTCGCCAGAGCTGTCACACCTCCTTTTTCCGCTTACCGCGAGAGCGCGGGGGAGTTTTTCCAATTTAAGGACAATCGAAACAGGATTTGTTTATTTAATTCAGAGTCGCCACTTGAGATAATAATGGTGTCCCAAGACACCGGTTAATCCCGAACCGAGGAAATTTCTGACTCTGTAATACAGTCTGCGAAACTAGAAACCTGGATAAGGAATTCTATTAACCCGGGAGAAGGTGTTAGGCACTCCCGGATTCCGTGGTTTTAGCACGGTCGCTCAACTGCAATTTTTTGCTTTTATCTGATTTCTTTATATATTTTAACTATGTGCTATTTATGTTCCGCTTTTCAATTTTAGAAGAATTGCGACGTCACGAAAACACATTTCGAATCACACCGCAACCAGTGCGCTTGTGACTTTAATGCATTTCAGTTTCGCCGAGAGTAAGATTTGGGTCACATAAATGCGCACCCGTATTTAGGAAAATAATTTTATAAAGTCGTGTCTAAAGATTATCCGTCTTTGTTAACTTCGGGAAAGACCGTGAAATTCGCTAAACGGTCCTTTCGAGTCTAAATTTTTATTACAAAAATTAAGTTGTTAACATTATGATTTAACCAATATTATGGTATTCAAGGAAATTCATGCCCCAAGCTCAAGTCCGAACTCGAACAAGACGATCTCCGTTACTAATGAAACCCTTAGCTCAAGTCCGCTACTTAACATGAAAGGCCCAAAGCCTACTATTTACTTGTTGCTATATCAATTATTAGTTCAAACCTGGGCCAGCAATGGATCCATGTACTTCAACTACATTAAAGAATCAATCCCAACAAATACCAACAATCTAGAACTAAAGAAAATGCCAAAGAAATCTTTTAAACTTGAATAGGCAGGGATTAACTTAAAAAGGAATTAACTAATGTTGTCGCTGACAAACGAGAAGAAAATATGAAATTTCCTATCTTGTGCCAACCTTAACACAACAGTGAAGATTTCAATTTCATTCAAACTTAGCAAATGATCGATCACCAATATATAGAGAATCCCAAACAATGTTTTCAGCCTTTCACACTTGAACCAGTGTGTCCGAAACTAAACCAACAGTCATGAATCAAATTGTCAAATTCTAGCAGCTAGGAACAGACTTACAAGTGACTTAACTAAGTGTATTTCTCAACAAACATGGAGGAAGAGGGCAAAACTATAGTAGCAAGACAGTATATATTTGATTTCATTCAAATCTATGAAGTATGCAAATTCTGCTAAGCCGTTACAAATCAACTAACATGAACATGGAAATTTTGCATTTGACATGGAACTTGTCGAACTACTTCTGATAGTAATCTAACAAGCCTCACCAACGCACATAATTACACAATCAAATCTAGCCTTGATAAACCATGTTGGAGTTGAACAGATTTCATATAGACGTTCAAATAACAAAAATAAAACAAGGCACGTGTAATAAAATGAAATTCACGCAAAGTTTAGCTCTATTCGAAACTGGCCCTCTGTTAACACTCAAGCATAATCGTCTTTCCCCAATGAAACTGAACCAGTCGATTGAACCTTGGCTCCTATCATATGAACATCAATATCAAAATAGAAATAAAGGGAAAGAGAATAAACCTTTGAGAGGCTTTCAATTAAAACTTTTGTCCGAATGTGATACGAGCAAAGAAGTCAAACAACGAGCTCCATATCTGGAGATCAAATAACACTTGAATCTGAAAACGTTTGGGAACAGAGACCTTGACGCAACAATCCCGAATGGAAATCTCGACTAGAATGTCAACGACCTCCTCGCTCACCTCAGATTGGAACCCGAATTGAAAATCAGAAACAAACCAAAATTCAACATGAGAATCAAAGAGATTCGAATACGAAATGAGAGAAACAAGTTTGTTCGATCCCTTTCTTACTGTTTCCCTGTTTCACGTTCCTTTCCCCCTGCTATTTTTTGTTTTTCGTTTTAGTTCAGAAGATGGGTGAAAGCTCGCTGTGGGTGTGTGTTTGTTGCTGTGTGACTGGTTTCGAAGAAGAAAAATGGGCTTCTGAATTTTTGTGGTGATATTTTTTTTTGTTGAAGGCCCCCTCCTCTGTGTGTGCTCTTTCTCTGAAAAATGAGCATGGAGAAGATGATGGGCCTCTCCTCTGTATTGTGCGCCGCTGTTTCTTCTTCTTTAAAAAGAAGAAGATGCCTTTTCATTTGTTTGTTCCCCTCACGTGAGTTGTCTTTTAATTTGGTCCCATGTGTTTTTTTTTTGTCTTTTCTTTTGTTTTTATTTTCTTTTATCATTTTTTAATTATTCTCCCATCCCCCATTAGCTATTGTCCCTATAATGTGTGCATGTGTGTATGGGTAGTTTTTGTCCGTGTTCCCCGTGTGGTGGACTCGGATTATTACGGGCTAGGTCCGAAAATTATAAAACCAGGTAGTTTGAACCCGAATATTATTCTTTGCCCGGAACCGAGAATGAGAACACGGTGTTATTAATTAATCACTACGTAAGCAAAATAACTATAAGACTAATAATTAAAACAAAATTATTTTTTATATTTTTTTCAAAATTAAAGTAACTACAAAATGTTAATGAAACTATTTTTTATTATTTTCGTTTTTATAAAAAGATAAAAATATAAAGTACTATTTTTGTATTTTTCAAGTTTAAAAATGACTACGAAACATTAATAAAACTATATTTTTGTTATTTTTCATTTTAAGGTAAAAATAAAGTAAAAGAGTCGAATTTAGCTAAAATAGCTATATTAAAACTAAACTAAATATTTTACGTTAAAAAAATAAAAAATCTCGGGGAGGGTCAAAAATCACGCGTTTACAAGCGCCCCCAAAAAAGGGATGCCAGTACGAAATAATGTACTGAGTATATAAGGGAATACTGAAAGCTGAAACTGAACTGATAATATAATAAGTGAAAGCAACTAGAAGTCAAAGATAATCTGAAGATATACTTGCCTACTGATACTGACTTAGTTCCCTCAATATAGTAAATAAAATAGTTGTCTCGCCATACATACATACACACACACACACACAATAGACTTTGTATCTCAACCAATTGGGCTCGCTCATAGCGCTCGTCCACAGTAGGCTCGGTATATAACTTACCATCTGATCTAAGGTTGCCAAATAGGGGCCTGTCCATCGATTATAACTCGATGGTAATGAAAATACTTTTAATATTGAACCCACGTACTACTCAGAAAACTATAATTTCTTAACCGATTCTAAAAGGCTGCTCGGCAAACTATAATCTTAAAAAGAATAAGTACTTTGGGGAAAATTTTTGATCACACCAAACCCCCATGATGCATTAAAATAAAATTAATGTTGAAAGCAATGCTTGTTCGAACATACGAATGTAACCTAACTATTTCATGTCTGACTCATCGTCACTAGGTTCAAAAACTTTTCTTACTTGCTCGACCAGGTCGGCATGCTCTACCGAGCCACCTCTAGCTTAGCTCGGAAGCTCTTAATCTCCCCTTCACTTTGCTCGCTGAGAAGTTTGCAAGCATTTCTCTTCTTAGTGAGCACTTGAATCTCGGACTCATACTCGTTTAACTCTTTCCAATACTGGAGAAAAGTCTCGTGATGAAGTACTGAGGCCAACAAACACAAAGAAAGAAGTTATGATCATCTAGAAAGTGATCTAAGTACAAAACTAGAAATCATCAAGAGGTATCTGAATTACCCGGTTTTATGCTTGTTGAGCTTCATTGAACAGTTAGGGTGCTTCCACCTTGTTCATCTTGGCTTGGTCCTACCGAGTCACCAAGCATGAAGGTAACTGGCCACACCTACAAGGGTAGAAATGACCTGGGCATCCTCCAGAATTGAGATAATGATCAATCACTTTCGGTCAGGATCCACACTTGGAGCTGGGAACCGGTTGATTAATTTAGGGCTTAAAGAAGGCCCGCTTGTTCCCAAAGATGGACTCTTCCTCGGTACCTCCAAGTCACCCAAACCAGTGACATCCTCCGTGGTGGTAGAATCCACGCCATTAAGAAGACGCGGAAGGGGTCATCTGCTCTATGGGTCCCCTCGTTAGGGAAAGGTTTCACTGCCTGAGTTGCGTTGATCATAGACGCAGTGAACGAAGGCGACTCAGTAATGTCTATCACATCGAGTACATCCTTTGGGGCACTACCCTCATCTCGACCAACATGATTACTATATCTCTACCACTCCTTTTGGTAAACAAAGAATAGTCCAGTTTACTTTGGCTAAAACTAGAATCAACAAAGCCTAAAGTTAGTTTCAGGTCCATTGTATGTTGTCTTGTTTTAAATCCATAAAGGAATTTAAGTAGTCCACACATTCTAGTCTCCCCCTGACTACCAAAGCCATGTGGTAAGGACATGTAGACCTCCTCTAAAAGATCACCTTGGAGGATGTAAAAATCTATATGGAACAATGTGTCACGACCCGAACCTGGGGCCGAGACGGGCACCCAGTGCCTCATCCATCCTTGCATACTAACTTGCAACTAAGGAACTCTGAACATGTGATGTTATACTTTGGCCATGGGCCACATTGCAAGACAACCAAGGATGCTGACTAAATATCAATATAAAGTTGGGTCGAGAAGGCCATCATAACATATATACATATATACACAAGATATACATAAAGTTCTAGACCCGGCAACTCTGAAAGGCATGAAGCTTGCCGATCAAGCTGAACTCGAGAAACACTTAATGAGGAGGTCTACTCGTTTGTTTATCTGAACCTGCACGCATGAAATGCAGCGCCCCCAAAAAGGGGACGTCAGTACGAAATAATGTACTGAGTATATAAGGCAATACTGAAAGCTGAAACTGAACTGATAATATAATAAGTGAAAGCAACTAGAAGTCAAAGATAATCTGAAGATATACTTGCCTACTGATACTGACTCAATTCCCTCAATATAGTAAATAAAATAGTTGTCTCGCCATACATATACATATACATATACATATATAAAGATAATCTGAAGATATACTTGCCTACTGATACTGACTTAGTTCCCTCAATATAGTAAATAAAATAGTTGTCTCGCCATACATACATACACACACACACACACAATAGACTTTGTATCTCAACCAATTGGGCTCGCTCATAGCGCTCGTCCACAGTAGGCTCGGTATATAACTTACCATCTGATCTAAGGTTGCCAAATAGGGGCCTGTCCATCGATTATAACTCGATGGTAATGAAAATACTTTTAATATTGAACCCCCGTACTACTCAGAAAACTATAATTTCTTAACCGATTCTAAAAGGCTGCTCGGCAAACTATAATCTTAAAATGAATAAGTACTTTGGGGAAAATTTTCGATCACGCCAAACCCCCATGATGCATTAAAATAAAATTAATGTTGAAAGCAAGGCTTGTTCGAACATACGAATGTAACCTAACTATTTCATGTCTGACTCATCGTCATTAGGTTCAAAAACTTTTCTTACTTGCTCGACCAGGTCGGCATGCTCTACCGAGCCACCTCTAGCTTAGCTCGAAAGCTCTTAGCCTCCCCTTCACTTTGCTCGCTGAGAAGTTTGCAAGCATTTCTCTTGTTAGTGAGCCCTTGAATCTCGGACTCATACTGGTTTAACTCTTCCCAATATTGGAGAAAAGTCTCGCGATGAAGTACTGAGGCCAACAAACACAAAGAAAGAAGTTATGATCACCTACAAAGTGATCTAAGTACAAAACTAGAAATCATTAAGAGGTATCTGAATGACCCGGTTTTATGCTTGTTGAGCTTCATTGAACAGTCAGGGTGCTTCCACCTTGTTCATATTGGCTTGGTCCTACCCAGTCACCAAGCATGAAGGTAACTGGCCACACCTACAGGGGTAGAAATGACCCGGGCATCCTCCAGAATCGAGATAATGATCAATCGCTTTCGGTCAGGATCCACGCTTGGAGCTGGGAACCGGTTGATTAATTTAGGGCTAAAGGAAGGCCCGCTTGTTCCCAAAGATGGACTCTTCCTCGGTACCTCCAGGTCACCCAAACCAGTGACATCCTCCGTGGTGGTAGAATCCACGCCATTAAGAAGACGCGGAAAGGGTCATCTGCTCTATGGGTCCCCTCGTTAGGGAAAGGTGTCACTGCCTGAGCTGCGTTGATCATAGACGTAGTGAACGAAGGCGACTCAGTAATGTCTATCATATCGAGTACATCCTTTGGGGCACTACCCTCATCTCGAGAGGCCTTGACCACGGCCTCCACAATGGCCTCAACCACGGCATCCTCATTGGCCTCGATCACGACCTCCTAGTCGGCCTCCTGGCTTGAGGTAGATCGGACGCACCTCGAACCGTGACCGCACGCGGGCCACCAGTTTAGAGGCTTCTTCTTCTTCTTCGAATTCGTCCCACAACCGATTGAGTAAATCAGAAGGTGGGGCTCGAGCATTGGTACCTTCTTTTGGTCTTGCGCACCAACTTTCTTTTCGTTTTCTTATTCTATGAGGTCGGAGAACTCGGAGCCCTCTTTTTTTTTCACTACCATGTCTCATAGTAAAGGACTCGGTGGGTCCATCCTCTTTATTGGATGGAGGCTTCATCGAGACATCCTTGGACAAACCTACAAAGGGAAATGAAACAGACGAGAACCCAGTAACACAAAAAGAATCAAATATTACTCACTCAGGAAAAAAGGAATCTCACCATTAGCACGGACCTCCCACCGGCCCCTCGAAAGTTCGCTCTATGCACGCTGAGAATATGGCTTTAGTGATACAATGCCCTTGACCCACTCCTTGAGCCTAGGAACTGCGTTGGGGACCTAAG
>JASVEL010001514.1:0-61048 GCA_032618575.1 Nicotiana noctiflora | reverse complement strand
CGGACTGCACGCCGCAATAATATATGTGTGGATCGGGATGCACGCCGCAGCATCATAGTGCTTGGGCCGAAGGAGATCCTCCGAAGTCTGTATACACCCCAGTGAGTGCCGTCGACGTTAAATGGAGCGAGCTGCACGCCGCAGCGTTATATGTATTGGAGCGGGTTGCACGCCGCAGCATTATACTTATATATATATATATATATATATATATATATATATATATATATATATATATATATATACACACATTAGATCGGCCGTACGTCGTAGCGGTACGAGTGAGGACTAGGTTAGTGTGACACCTTGGTGAGATAGATGTGGACTGGAGATGGGGGTATTCACTGTAGAGATGACTTACCTGTGAGGTTGCCCTTAGAATTGTTTAGCGATAGTACATGTGTTCTTATTTTCAGATTTTGTTTATTATTATTACTCATTGAGTTGAAATATACTCACCCCACTCCCCTGCACTTTTTGTGTAGATCCACAGGTTCAGGAGGGCAGTTGAGCTATCGCAGCTGCTTCATTACTACTATTTCAATGAGACTTCGAGGTAGCTGCCGGCGTCCGCAGGACCTGATCTCTTCTTCCTTATCATTTTGTCGATTATATTCTGCCTAGACATGATTTGTGTAGAATATTTCATCTGTAGAGGCTCAGACTTGCGACACCATGATTGGTTGGGGCTGTATTTTATTTGTTTCTATTTCCGCACTTAATATTTTGATATGAAAACAAGTTATTAACGTTAATTGATCAGTATTAATTAATAATCGGCTGGTAAGGTGGATAACATGGTCGGGCTTGCCTAGAAATGTGTTGGGCGCCATCACGAGCGGGGTTTGGGTCGTGACAATTTTCTGGCTCGTCTTGCTTCCCCAAATACTGAAGGTTCTTCAATTGGTCTTGCAAAGGAACCTGAGTATGTGCTGACGAAATTTTATCTCTGAAACGAGCTGGCTTGTCAATAGTTCGTTTTGGTCTTCCCGGACCACTTGAATCATCTTGTTGTTGAGTTTCATGTTTTTAGGTCCAGGACTCTCCCTTTCTCTTAACTTCTCGGCAACTGTATTATCTAGAGAAGCACCTGTGATAGGCAAGCTTGAATCTCCATTATTTAAGATGTTTGAAATCGCTTCATCCAATGCACCTCCATAATATAAAGACACTTCATCGAATATGACATCCATTGAGACAACAAACAGATGGGTTTTAGGATCCATGCACTTCCATCCCCTTTTCCTTTCATCATATCCGACAAAGATGCATTTCCTTGCCTTGGCATCTAACTTGCTGTGTTGAGAATCTGGAATGTGAACATAACAAATAGAGCCAAAAACCCTGAGGGTTTCACGCTAGGCTTTTCTCCAAACATTAATTCATAGGGAGACTTCATATTATTTGGAGAAAGCGGCATCCTATTAATCACATACACTGCACATTTCATGCCTTCAGCCCGCACGGCTCTTGGTAAATTTTTGGCATGAAGCTAGCTCTTACATGTCTCAGTTAAGTGTCGGATCTTCCTTTCAGCCACTCCGTTTTGTTCTGGCGTATCAGCGTATGTCAGCTCTCTTTTAATGCCATGCTGACGATAAAAAGAAAGAAACTTATCTGATGTGAATTCACCTCCATTATCAGTCCGCAACCGCCTTATTCTGGAATTGAGTTCACCTTCAACTATTTCTTTGAACTCCACAAACTTACTGAAAACTTCTGACTTATGCTTCACAAAATAAATCCAAGTGAATCTAGTAAAATCATCAATAAAGATTAGCATATAAGAATAGCCTGAGAATGAAGGAGTTCTCGTTGGCCCATCAAGTCACTATGAATAAGTTCTAGTGGGGCATTACACCTTGACAAGGATCTGTCAAATGGAAGACGATGTGCCTTTCCATATTGACATCCTTCACAAATCTCTCATCCACCAAAATTTTTTAAGTTAGGCAAACCTTTTACTAGATTCAAATTTACCATGGCTTTTAATTTATCCATGCTTAGATGTCCAAGTCTAGCATGCCAAAGATGTGTATTATCATTGCTACTCATTTTCTCAATATATGAATTAGAGGCAGATAAGACATCAAAATCACTAACTCTCTTACCTGAGTGAAGGATATCTGCCTTGAGCACCTCGATATTTCGGAGGAACTTCACATCATGTGGGCCAAATAATAAATAATTTCCAGCATCTACAGCATTTGCAACTGAAAATAGATTTTTCTTCATACCTGGAACATGAAAGACACTGTTGATGGTGATAACATCTTTTTGCTTCTCATTGATCACGACAGTGCCTCCCTTCTCCACATTAGGGACTGTATTATCAGTTGTAACAATGACATCATGTCCGTTGTATTCGTGAAAGGTGGAGAATTTGGATTGATCTCTAGTGAGATGGTGCCCACATCCTGAATCCACGATCCAGTCTCTTTCAAATTTTATGGAAGCCATGACATTTATTGCTCGAGTCTCCGCTGCGAAACACTTTTCCCAGTCTTCTGCTTTTTCTTCTTCTTCAACAACTTTCTTGGTTTGAGCCATGTTGCTCTTCTTGACTCGACAATATCTTTTTATATGCCCAACTTTGCCACAACAGTAACATTTTAAAAGCTTTTTATTGTTACTGCAAGACTCCTCTTTCTTTCCCGACGAGCTTGAACCACTTGAGGACTCAAAGTTCATGCTATCTCTTGATTTCCCTTTATAGTTTCTCTTATCGGCAACAAGAGCATTTTTTTCCTCTTCTTTGATAGATACACCAGCCATCTATTTGGCTAGTAGCTCTTGTGATGATAATAAATTCTCAAATTCTTCCATAGATGGTTGTTGAACCCATCCTTGAATTGATGTAACAAATGGAATATATTCTGACTTTTAAACCACGAATAATAATTCTTCTTATTTGTGCTTCAAAGATAGCTTCTTCCAGATTCAATAGAGAAATTTCGGAACACAAATTTTTAACCTTCAAAAAATACTCGGCGATAGAGAGATTACCTTAAATGATATTAGCTAACTTATTCTCCAAAATCTGTAGCTGAGCTTCATCCTACTTGTTGAACATCCGATCGAAGGTCTTCCATATTTCATGAGCTGATTTACACCTTATAATATGATCAAATAAATTAGAAGAGATAGACCTCTTCAGGATAAATTCAGCCTTAGCATTAATCTACTTCCACTTCTTATACGCATTGCTATTTTTCGGTCCGTCAGTAGGAGGACTTGTGTTACTCCCATTGACAACTTCCCACAAGTCCTCACCCACAAGGTATGATTCCATACAAGTCTTCCATTCCTTGTAGTTGGACTGGTTCAATAACTCCATCCCCAGTCCATTTGCATGACCACCCAAATCCATTTGGAGAAACCAGTTGAATCAACCACTACCCCGACCTTGAAATCCACAAGCCAACTTATGGCTCTCATACCATGTAAAGAATAGCAGAAGAAGAGTATTATTTGGAAACCTTTTGCTAGCCCAAGATTGTTAACTAAAAGAGCAAGATTCAACTAAGGAATATGAAGCTTTCAAAGGAGAAGAAATTTTTGGAGAGAACTTTGTTTAAGAAAGAAGGCTTTCTTGAATTTGGCTTGATTACAAATGTTTAAGGCTACTCCTATTTATACTTCTCTAGGGATGATTCTAGATACAAAATAATCTAGATAATTCTATCACCTTCTACTAATATCTTCCTTTAATATCCAAGATTCTAGAATAACTAGATATTTCTTAAGTACTACAAATATCCAAGATAGTACTCCATAACTTTCTAAAAGCTTCTTCTAACTATAATTTTTACTCTTCCCAAAAATAAACTTTATTTTTTCAGAAAATAAACTAAATACTTTGAAAAAATGTGATGGACGGAAGAAAAAACTCAAAAACATAATTACACGAAAAATGGAGAAGCAAAAATTGATACTGAGAGAGCTAAGAAATAAAGGAGGTGGGTGAGACATAGAAGAGTATATTAGGAACCTGTATAACACGTGTTTACAAATAAAAGCAACAAGAACTCCTCAGATTACGAAAAATGTCCTTCGTCGTACTCAGAACCTTCACTTATTATATAATAAAAAAATAAAAAAAGTTGATTTATATTGAAGACTTCATCAATCCCTTTGATTGATGAAGCTCTAGTATTAAACTTCTTAAGTAGGAGCCAGGTCTAGTTAGTATGCGATCTTTACGAAGATAGTCAGTTATATTCATTGTTTTTTCCTATATATATAAATAAATTATACATTGATTATACAAAATTATACATATATAATACATTAATTATGCATATATTATATCTCTACCGGTTATTTTTTAGTTTAAGCGGTTTGATATACATATATAATACATTAATTATGCATATATTATATCTCTACCGGCTATTTTTAGTTTAAGCGGTTGGATGAGAAGATATTTGATTACTTATTGTTACTAATGTCCTGAAATTTCTAGATAGTTAGGCTCGTTATTTAGCCTGTAATGGTTTATGATAAATCAAAATAAACGTATGTCATGCAAAACTAACAAACCAAACTTTGCACTACGATAATTAGACAACAAAAAGAACTCTAACAAAGGAATTATAAAGTAATGTGATTCTGTTAATCGACTGATACATTCACGGACACGACAAAATAGGGTATTGCTACATTTAAAACTTTGCTCATAATTCAATCTGTCAGATTCCTTATTTTATTAACTACTATGAGGTTGGTCAGAGTCAGAAGGCATGTAGCCATCAGCAGCTAATATTTACAAGACATAAACGAACTGCATTCAAGCTGCGTAAACTGAAACCAATGTGAGATATGTAGAGACAGATGAAAATGACTGAACACATCTTTTCAATGGATATAAACAAAGATGTCATATTCTTTCTTCTTATAATAGTTAGATTGAAAGAAAACTTAAATTTTTTGTCCTACATATGTAAATTTAGGTTTATTGATTGCTGAAGTTTTTCTGACAAGATGAGCCACAACACAAATCTCATTCAATTATTCACAAACCTACAGTCCTTGCGAATTTCTCCTACTTTCCCTAGTAAAACTTTATGGCTCGAGAGTTTTATGAATCCTGATGTAAATCTGTTAAAAAACTGCTGCTGATCGCTTGCAAATCCAAGGACATAAGGTTTTGTTCTTTGATCACTTGAAATCTCAGAATCAATCTTGAGTAGTCCTCTTCCATTAAGGATATCATTGAAGTAACGATTATCAAATGCAAAAGTAGTAGCATCATTGGTTGCTAAAGTTACATTAGACAAAAATGGATTGCTGCAAATCACCAGTAAAGTGAGTTTGAATGAGGTTGACAATGTAGGATCCTCCGTTGGTTGCAATCGCTTCTCAAAGTTCCGGCAATGGCTGATGCCTAGCGTGTGTGCCCCTGCATCAAAATCGCTCAAATATGATGTATTTGACTGGACATAGAGTTTAAGACTTTTACCGCATGTCAAAAGTACTCTAGAACTTATGGTCTTGACTCTACTACGTACTTTTTAGGCCAACTATAGAAATGAGTCAATTTATCTTTTGAAACGGACTGAAAAGGAACGAGTGTCATATAATGTGGAACAGAAAAGTAGTTTGTACCAATAAGGGCTACTCCTTCTTGGACAGAGATGTTCTTCTGCTGGAAAAGTGTAATGAATTTATCGACAGAAATATCTGCAGCTGGAAGCTGTTTATCAGCTTTCTCCTTGCTTGACAATTTACCATCTCTTCGTCCGGTCAAAATCTCTATATAGGGTCCTCCTGCCTGAAAACACAAAACGTTCCTTGTAAAATAACACAAAAACACAGTTGAGCCATTTCAGGTTACATTACATTGTTTTGACCTCATATTTTAACGCTCCTTTTGGATTCAATCTAGGCAGGAGCTACATGAACCAGAATTTGAAATTTATAAGTTTGAGATACTAATCCAATTAAGTTACTAGGTTCTAAATCAATAGTTTAATTTGTACATATTCAATAGATTTCTTAAGACAAATATCAAGTAACGTGTGTTCTAGCTTCGTCCCTTATGACCGACGTTAACACAAAAGGGTTCAATTGAATTTCCTCCATCAAAAGGTCAAATCCTAGGTATAGCTTTTTTTCATCTTTTTAAATCCCTTTTAGAATTCCTGGCTCTATGTACCTGTTGGTCAATATTGCATGATAATTATAGAGAGTTGGCCTATTTTTTCAAATATAATCCATAGTTATTTTTTCAAAATAGTACTCCCTATTTTTTACCAGATGTACACCATCACGAGCTGCTAACTGAATGATATCAGCACAAGAAACAGTTTGAGGGCAAATTCTCTCCAAAGATCTCTTTATTCCATTGACTAAGTCAAGTTTGCGTACTCCGAAGTTCATGTCTGACTCTGTTTCAGTTATTGAACCATTTGAATAACTTAGCATTACTGAACCATCACAACCCTGCAAGAAAAAAAATAAAAATTAAAACAACTGATGGAAGATCAAGAAAGTATTAGAGAGCTATTTATATTTCTATATAACTGAAATATGGTGCTAGGGCAGAACTCTTGACGCGCTCATGATTTCAAACTCTTGAGATGTGATTATCCCCGATGCACAAAATATACACAACGTCAGTGGAAGGGCCGCACTCCAAGGAGTGTGATATAGGCAACCTATGGTGGCTAATTCCATGGCTCCAACGTGTGTCCTACGGAGACAACTGTTGCTAATTGCTAAAAGGTGGAAAGAGAGAATTGTACTTACATCTACTTGGCAATCATGAAAAGCGAGTCTTAGGAGGGCTGCAGCTGAAGTAGGATCAAGTAGCATAGACCTACTCACTTCATCTTTCACAACTTGTTCTGCATTTGGACAAATGTTTCTATAGAAATTAAGTTCAAGTCCTTGACTTTTTTCTTCTTTAGAATCTCCTATAATAACAGAAAATAAACAACAGAATGTGCAGATAAAAACAAGAAGAAAAATTCCTTTTGAACCTGTCATGTTCAATAACAGTTGTACTATACTAAATAGTTAACGGAATATGAAAGAAATAGACCATAAATAACAGTAAATGTTCAGGAATTTGTAGACTAGCGTCCAAAGGCATGCATGTTGTAGTTTGTGGTTTTACCACCTGGACAATGAAGTAATTGAGTTTGACCTGTTACTAGTGCAATTAAAGCATTTTCTGGTATGAGTCAAACAAAATATTAATGAGAAGCGTTACGTAAAGGTAGGGAGGCAGAAACAGGAAGGTAGTTGCTCTCAATTACTGTCCCGACCCGGATTTTCCCCCAACATCGGGATCGTGATGGCGCCTACTCGTGGTAGCTAGGCAAGCCACTATATTCATACTATCCTGTTTTTAACATAATTGTAATTAAATAATTGCGGAATACTTTATCGAGATAGAAATAATTAAATACAAAGTAAAAATCATACTGACATCCTCTACCCAAGAACTTGGAGTCACCAACTCACAAACTACTATGGAATACTACACATAAAAGTCCGAAGGAAATATAACATAATTCTGTTTGTCTCGGAACAATGAGACTACAGCTATTAACATAAATAAAGAAAGAGACGCCGGGCCTGCGGACGCCTGCAAGCTACCTCGGTCTCAAATGTGATCAACTCCCACGCAATCTATTTACTGCTGCTGCTGCTCCTGATCGTAACCTGGACCCGTGCAAAAACGCACAGAAGTGTAGCATCAGCACAACCGACCCCATGTGCTGGTAAGTGCCTGGCCTATCCCGGCGAAGTAGTGACAAGCCTAGGACCAGACACCCACATAAACCCGTGCAATTCAATATATATATGTGTACCACAAAATAACAAGAAATAATCAAGTATTAACACCATAAGGAATATCTTAAAGAATTCAACAATTAACCACGGTTAATAATTTCACAAGGAAAAACAAAGTGTAATGTAAACACAAGTAATATTGATTCAAGAAATAGCAAACAGTTGCACGGCATCACCCTTCGTGCTTTTACTCTCATCCTCACCAAATAAGCAAATAAAGTACACGGCATCACCCTTCGTGCTTTTACTCTCCTCCTCACATCCATGGTACGGTATGATCCTTCGTACATGGTTCAATAATAGTGCACGGCATGATCCTTCGTGCATAAATAAATAAATAAACATGGCACGGCATCACCCTTCGTGCATTATCACTCTTCCTCACCCAAATAACAATCAGATAAGTTCACAAGGAAAACAAGGTATAATGGAAACACAAGTAATATCAAGTCAAGAAATGGCAAACAATTGTACGGCATCACCCAAATAAAATATAATGGAAAAACAAGTAATATCAAGTCAAGAAATGGCAAACAATTGTACGGCATCACCCAAATAAAATATAATGGAAAAACAAGTAATATCAAGTCAAGGAATAGCAAACAATTGCACGGCATCACCCTTCGTGCTTTTACTCTCATCCTCACCAAATAAACAAATAAAGTACACGCATCACCCTTCGTGCTTTTACTCTCATCCTCACATCCATAGTACGGTATGATCCTTCGTACATGGTTCAATAATAGGGCACGGCATGATCCTTCGTGCATAATCAATAAATAAACATGGCACGGCATTAACCTTCGTGCATAAATAAATAAACATGGCACAGCATCACCCTTCGTGCATTATCACTCTTCCTCACCCAAATAACAATCACAGTTAAGTGCAAAGAAAGAAAACAGTAATTCATAAACCGTCCCATCAAGGGCAATCAATAATTTATCTGCAATATATCTCAAAATAATTATTTTCCAACGACTCACGGTCATACTAGACGCCAGTGTATGGATGCTCATCACCACAGCCCATACACCGCACTCGATCACATAACACATAACACATAATCCTATTCCCTCAAGCTAGGATAGCACAAACACTTACCTCGAAAGTTTACGAACGATTCAATCCGTAGCAATGCTTTTTCCTTTTGAATTTGACTCCAATCCAATCGTATCTATACACAATTGATTTAATATCATCATTTCTACTTAACAAACTAGTTCATATTGCTAAAGATGGTTTTTACAACATTCTGCCCGGAATAGTAAAAATCGACCCCGGGCCCACATAATCGAAATTCAAATTTCGAACCAAATTAATTTCACCCAATCTTCCATGAGTTCAAATATACAATTTGTTCTTAAGTTCGACTCCAAAACGAGGTCTAAATCGCAATTTCTTTGAAAGCCCTAACTATACCCATTTCTCAAATTTTCAACCAATTTATACATGTTTAAGCCTAAGGATTTGATTGATGTTGATGAAAAATGAAGAAAATGAGTTAACAATACTTACCCAATGAACTTTGATGAAGAAATGCCTCAAAATCGCCTAAAATGTTGTGGAGAAAAGAGTTGAACAGAAATGGGATTTTTATCCCGTTTCTGTTCTGTTTCTGTCTTAAATTCACTGGGCGAAAATTTACTCTATGCGATCGCAGGGCCTGTGATGCGATCGCATAGAAGGAAAATGGGGACAACAAAATTACTCTATGCGATCGCGGAGGTCTTATGCGATCGCATAGAAGGAAATGAATGAACTGAAATTACTCTATGCGATCGCAGGGAATGGTACGCGATCGCATAGAAGGAAATTCTGGGCCTCAGTCTTACTCTATGCGATCGCGAAGGACGGTATGCGATCGCATAGGAGGAAAAGTGGAAGCTATGCGATCGCATGGGATCTATTGCGATCGCACAGAAGGAATTTGGGACCTCTAATCTTTGCTCTATGCGATCGCGGCTACACCTATGCGATCGCATAGAACAAAATCCCCTGCAGAAACAGCAGAATTTCTGCTGTGTTTTTCAAATCCGAAAACACCCCGAACCACCTCCGAAACACTCCCGAGCCCTCGGGGCTCCAAACCAAATATGTATACTAACTCAAAAACATCATACGAACTTGCTCGCGCGATTAAATCACCAAAATAACATCATTATCAAGGAATTTAGCCTTAAAACTCAAGAATTCTCTAAAATTTCATAATTTCCAAAATTTCCAACTTAAGGCCGAAACACGTCAAACGACGTCCGTTTTCAACCAAACTTTACAGGAAGCGCTTAACCAATATATATGACCTGTACCGGGCGTCGGAACCAAAATACGAGCCCGATACCAGTACCTTTTAATAAAAATTCAGTTTCATTTTCCTTAAACATTTTCAGAAAACAATTTAACAGAAAAATTCTTTTACCGGGGTTCTAGACCTCGGATTTCAATTCCGGACATATGCCCAAGCTCCATATTTTTCTACGGATTTTCTGAAATAGTCAAATCACGGATCCGGGTCCGTTTACCAAAAATGTTGACCAAAGTCAACCATATCAATATTAATATCAAAATTCTTCTACTTTTTCACATATTTCACATATTTCAACATAAATATTTTTCAGCTTTGTGCCCGGACTGTGCACGCAAATCGAGGTAACATAGAATGAGGTTTTCAATGCCTCAGAAGCTCGAAATGATTAATTAAATAAGTGATGACCCTTTGGGTCGTCACAATCTCCACCTCTAAAACAACCGTTCGTCCTCGAACGGACAAAAGAAAGAAGTACCTGAGTCAGGAAACAAGTGTGGGTAACGGCTCCGCATATCAGACTCGGACTCCCAGGTCGATGCCTCAGGAGGCTGACCTCTCCACTGAACACGCACAGAAGGATAACTCTTCGACCTCAGCTGTCAAACCTGCCGGTCTAGAATAGCCACCGCTCCTCCTCGTAAGATAGATCATTGTCCAATTGGACAGTACTGAAGTCTAACACATGAGTGGGATCGCCGTGGTATCTCCGAAGCATAGATACATGAAAAACTGGATGCACGGCTGATAAGCTAGGCGGTAAAGCTAATCTGTAAGCCACCCCTCCCACTCTGTCTAGAATCTCAAATGGGCCAATATACCTAGGGCTGAGCTTGCCCTTCTTCCCAAACCTCATCACACCCTTCATAGGCGACACTCGGAGCAATACTCGCTCCCCAATCATGAAAGTTATATCTCGAACCTTGCGATCCGCATAGCTCTTTTGTCTAGACTGAGCTGTGCGAAGCCTATCTTGCATAATCTTGACCTTATCTAAGGCCTCCTGAAATAAATCTGTACCGAATAACCGAGTTTCTCGTTCAAACCATCCAACAGAAGAACGACACCGCCTACCATAAAACGCTTCATAAGGAGCCATCTGGATGCTCGATTGATAACTATTATTATAAGAAAACTCTGCCAAAAGCAGGAACTCTAAGCCCATCAACGTTTGGCACACAAATGCGCCCTTGCATCCTCAGGATCCCATCAGCATCTAAGGTGACCCGTTTAGCACCTCCTCGATGCACCGTATCTCTATGGTCACATAAATAAGAATCATTATATTGTTGATCGCGGATACGCTCCAATAATGAAGAGCGAGCGAGCGATCGTGCAAGCTAGAACTCGACTAGGCTCAGAAATATCCAACCTCACAAATCAGTTGGCCAAGGACTGAACATCCAAAGCAAGTGGCCTCTTATTGACTGGAATATAAACAAGACTGCCCATACTGGCCGACTTCCTACTCAAAGCGTCGGCCACCACGTTTGCTTTACCCGGATGATATAAAATGGTGACATCATAATCTTTCAGCAATTCTAGCCATCTTCTCTACCTCAAATTCAAATCTTTTGTTTAAACAAATACTGAAGACTCTTATGATCGGTGTATACTTCACATACTACACCATACAAATAATGCCTCCAGATCTTCAATGCGTGAACAATCGCCGCAAATTCTAGATCATGCACTGGGTAATTCTTTTCATGCATCTTCAACTGCCTCGAAGCATAGGCAATAACCTTGCCATCCTGCATTAACACTGCACCAAGCCCAATACGGAAAGCATCACAATAATCAGTATAAGGTCCCGCACTTGTGGGTAAAATCAATACCGGTGCTGTAGTCATGGCTGTCTTGAGCTTTTGAAAGCTCGCCTCACATTCATCCGACTATTCAAATTGAACACCTTTCTGTGTCAATCTGGTCAGTGGGATTGCAATAGACGAAAATCCTTCTACGAATCACCCGCTAATCCCAAGAAACTCCAAATCTCTGTGGCTGATGTTAGTCTAGGTCAGTCCTTGACTGCCTCAATCTTCTTCGGATCAACTTGAATACCTGCTGCCGTCACAATATGACCCAGGAATGCAACTGAACTTAGCCAAAATTCACACTTCAACATTTTTGCATATAGTTGGCTATCTTTCAGAGTCTGCAAAGTCACTCTCAGATGTTGTGCATGCTCCTCATGACTGCAGGAGTATGTCAATATGGAAACAATGAAGACTACAACGAACAAGTCTAAATAAGGCACGAACACACTCATGCGTATGCACATATCCATGACTCAGAAGTCTGGCCATAAGAGTTATTCTTAAATTACAACATTGTCAATTAACCCTGTTATCAAATACCTTATTCTACAAATCCCACTTTACTCATAATGAGGTATGGTGACCTCGTGATTATTTTCCCGAATTAATGCGTCATATTTATCCTTACCCGGTGCTCGTCTCAAAGGCTAAGCTCAACGGTTTCAAAATAGAAATGGCTAATATGAATAGAAACTATACAAGAATTGTCAAATAGTCCTAACGGACATGACTCTTATTTACGAATGCGATACGAAAGTATTAATTCATAAAAGAAGAATTTTAAACACATAAACTCTTACTACCAGGACCCAGTCCTCATATGATATCCACCGCAGCTTGAAGTTCGGCTTAGAAATATTTCACATTATGCCAAAAATTGGAGGATCTCATCCTCAACTCTGAATCACAGGTGCTTGCACATCATATAATCTGAAATTTTTCATTTCATTTCTTTCTTCCTTTCAATAATTGTCCGTCAAAGATAATCATGACACAAAATGAACCCCCATACTGATAGGGCACACAATTAACGATTAAAAATAGTTATTCCGAGAATTATATCAAAACATACTGTAATAAGTAATATAAAGTCACTCTTAGTCTCATGGATATTTAGTGACTAACACCTAATAATAGGGATGTCTATCCTCATGTAATATCTCAACGGAAGTATTTCCTTAAGTAGTGTGATTACGATGCTCGCTCATGAATGGAGCATGTTAAAAGGACTCGCCTAAGTTTTCTAAAAAAAAAAAAAAACCAAATTAAATTAAGGGAAAAATTATTCTGTCTATAACAATCTGAATTATACGTGTGATGACCACATTTGGTGTAGTGACCTCCCTCATATCATAAAAATTATATCAATGGTCGGGTCTCCACCTCTAGGATTTTCACCTCCACCTCTAACATCATAACCTCTACATCTGGCTGGCCATGTAGGATAATTATTAACTGCAATGGAGCGTGTAGCCTGAGTGCTTTCCTAAAATTGTATTTCTCCAATATTCCACATTCACGACAATTCCTTTAAGGATCAGTTAACTTATTGCTCATGGCAATATATATTCGGACACAGTCATTGTGACCTGGTACAACCGTTCAGATCGCACATACCACATATTGCAGAGAATCTCGGGGTGACGTCTTCATAACATTTTCTAAAAATAGAGTTTAGTAGATAGCGTTGCATTGGTCGGCTTGCCCTCTTGGTAATCTTGTCACAAACATTGATGGCCAATTTCCTCTTTTGCTATGTTGGCTTAACACTGCTGAGCTACCCCGTTTACTCACAAACTCTTCGTTATTCTTCTGGGGCGATTTCTTACCCCATGAAATGAACCAACCTTAAATATGTATAAGTTATTTAGAGGACCTTTCTATACCATATATATATAGTCCAATAACTCACCATATTTGTCCTTCACAACTCCAACACATCGACCGAACGTCAAGGTCCGTTGAAACCCAACACGATTTATTAGGTGATCTCCTGATATAATTGCATCTTCCGTTGGGACCATAACTAATGTGGTAAATACGTTATCTTCCCACTATTTCTGTGTGCCTTCTGTAGCACAGTAAAATGAACTCCTCGCATTCGACTATTCCCACGTTCTGTAATTCCTCATAAGAACTGTCAAGCACAATCTCGTGGGTTCTCAAAAGATGCACCGTTGAAGGTGGCAGCGAAGACTTTGGTGAAACCTATCTGTCCTCCGTAAAACTTTTGAAGGCATAGTTGATCTATCACCAGCATGTGCCATTGTTCGGCTGGATAAGCAGTACGTGACTACGCCATTCGTGGGAAGACAAGAGTGGAAATTTAACTTAACACTTTGAAGAACAAATTCGCACGATAAGAAAGAACAAATAAGAGACTCTTTCCTAACTCAATAGACTCTGGAGGACAAGTACAGACGTCTCCGTACCTACCTCCCAAACTCTACTAAGCTTGTTCGTGAGTGGTGAGACCTATGTAACCTAGAGCTCTAATACCAACTTGTCACGACCCGGATTTTCCCCCAACATCGGGATCGTGATGGCGCCTACTCGTGGTAGCTAGGCAAGCCACTATATTCATACTATCCTGCTTTTAACATAATTTTACTTAAATAAATGCGGAATACTTTATTGAAATAGAAATAACTAATTACAAGATGAAAATCATACTGAAATCCTCTACCCAAGACGTGGAGTCACCAACTCACGAAACTACTATGGAATACTACACATAAAAGTCCGAAGGAAATATAACATAATTCTGTTTGTCTCGGAACAATGAGACTTTTGTCTCGGAACAATGAGACTACAGCTATTAACATAAATAAAGAAAGAGACGCCGGGCCTACCTCGGTCTCAAATGTGATCAACTCCCACGCAATCTATTTACTGCTGCTGCTGCTTCTGATCGTAACCTGGACCTGTGCAAAAACGCACAGAAGTGTAGCATCAGCACAACCGACCCCATGTGCTGGTAAGTGCCTGGCCTATCCCGACGAAGTAGTGACAAGCCTAGGACCAGACACCCACATAAACCCGTGCAATTCAATATATATATGTGTACCACAAAATAACAAGAAATAATCAAGTATTAACACCATAAGGAATATCTTAAAGAATTCAACAATTAACCACAGTTAATAATTTCACAAGGAAAAACAAAGTGTAATGTAAACACAAGTAATATTGATTCAAGAAATAGCAAACAGTTGCACGGCATCACCCTTCGTGCTTTTACTCTCATCCTCACCAAATAAGCAAATAAAGTACACGGCATCACCCTTCGTGCTTTTACTCTCCTCCTCACATCCATGGTACGGTATGATCCTTCGTACATGGTTCAATAATAGTGCATGGCATGATCCTTCGTGCATAAATAAATAAATAAACATGGCACGGCATCACCCTTCGTGCATTATCACTCTTCCTCACCCAAATAACAATCAGATAAGTTCACAAGGAAAACAAGGTATAATGGAAACACAAGTAATATCAAGTCAAGAAATGGCAAACAATTGTACGGCATCACCCAAATAAAATATAATGGAAAAACAAGTAATATCAAGTCAAGAAATGGCAAACAATTGTACGGCATCACCCAAATAAAATATAATGGAAAAACAAGTAATATCAAGTCAAGGAATAGCAAACAATTGCACGGCATCACCCTTCGTGCTTTTACTCTCATCCTCACCAAATAAACAAATAAAGTACACTGCATCACCCTTCGTGCTTTTACTCTCGTCCTCACATCCATAGTACGGCATGATCCTTCGTACATGGTTCAATAACAGGGCACGGCATGATCCTTCGTGCATAATCAATAAATAAACATGGCACGGCATTAACCTTCGTGCATAAATAAATAAACATGGCACGGCATCACCCTTCGTGCATTATCACTCTTCCTCACCCAAATAACAATCACGGTTAAGGGCAGAGAAAGAAACAACAATTCATAAATCGTCCCATCAAGGGCAATCAATAATTATCTTCACAACAAGTCCCAACAAGGGAGAACAATAACGATTCACCTGTAATATATCGCCAGTGTATGGATGCTCATCACCACAGCCCATACACCGCACTCGATCACATAACACATAACACATAATCCTATTCCCTCAAGCTAGGATAGCACAAACACTTACCTCGAAAGTTTACGAACGATTCAATCCGTAGCAATGCTTTTTCCTTTTGAATTTGACTCCAATCCAATCGTATCTATACACAATTGATTTAATATCATCATTTCTACTTAACAAACTAGTTCATATTGCTAAAGATGGTTTTTACAACATTCTGCCCGGAATAGTAAAAACCGACCCCGGGCCCACATAATCGAAATTCAAATTTCGAACCAAATTAATTTCACCCAATCTTCCATGAGTTCAAATATACAATTTGTTCTTAAGTTCGACTCCAAAACGAGGTCTAAATCGCAATTTCTTTGAAAGCCCCAACTATACCCATTTCTCAAATTTTCAACCAATTTATACATGTTTAAGCCTAAGGATTTGATTGATGTTGATGAAAAATGAAGAAAATGAGTTAACAATACTTACCCAATGAACTTTGATGAAGAAATGCCTCAAAATCGCCTAAAATGTTGTGGAGAAAAGAGTTGAACAGAAATGGGATTTTTATCCCGTTTCTGTTCTGTTTCTGTCTTAAATTCACTGGGCGAAAATTTACTCTATGCGATCGCAGGGCCTGTGATGCGATCGCATAGAAGGAAAATGGGGACAGCAAAATTACTCTATGCGATCGCGGAGGTCTTATGCGATCGCATAGAAGGAAATGAATGAACCGAAATTACTCTATGCGATCGCAGGGAATGGTACGCGATCGCATAGAAGGAAATTCTGGGCCTCAGTCTTACTCTATGCGATCGCGAAGGACAGTATGCGATCGCATAGGAGGAAAAGTGGAAGCTATGCGATCGCATGGTATCTATTGCGATCGCACAGAAGGAATTTGGGACCTCTAATCTTTGCTCTATGCGATCGCAGCTACACCTATGCGATCGCATAGAACAAAATCCCTCTGCAGAAACAGCAGAATTTCTACTGTGTTTTTCAAATCCGAAAACACCCCGAACCACCTCCGAAACACTCCCGAGCCCTCGGGGCTCCAAACCAAATATGTATACTAACTCAAAAACATCATACGAACTTGCTCGCGCGATTAAATCACCAAAATAACATCATTATCAAGGAATTTAGCCTTAAAACTCAAGAATTCTCTAAAATTTCATAATTTCCAAAATTTCCAACTTAAGGCCGAAACACGTCAAACGACGTCCGTTTTCAACCAAACTTTACAGGAAGCGCTTAACCAATATATATGACCTGTACCGGGCGTCGGAACCAAAATACGAGCCCGATACCAGTACCTTTTAATAAAAATTCAGTTTCATTTTCCTTAAACATTTTCAGAAAACAATTTAACAGAAAAATTCTTTTACCGGGTTCTAGACCTCGGATTTCAATTCCGGACATATGCCCAAGTTCCATATTTTTCTACGGATTTTCTGAAATAGTCAAATCACGGATCCGGGTCCGTTTACCAAAAATGTTGACCAAAGTCAACCATATCAATATTAATATCAAAATTCTTCTACTTTTTCACATATTTCACATATTTCAACATAAATATTTTTCAGCTTTGTGCCCGGATTGTGCACGCAAATCGAGGCAACATAGAATGAGGTTTTCAATGCCTCAGAAGCTCGAAATGATTAATTAAATAAGTGATGACCCTTTGGGTCGTCACAATTACATACTAAGAATTGAGAAAGCTGCAGAAAATATTCACAAGTTCTAAGCATTTTAAGGCGGAGGTGCGGTGGTAGATGATAAATGATGACAGATGACAGAAGAAGAGTTACATCAGAAAATATAGCCAACATATCTTTTGCACATGGAGCGGGAGAGAGAAGCAAATGTACGAGCAAAAATATAAAGCATTTCATATTGGGCTAGGCATAGTTAGCTTTATATAATGCTTAATTATTTTTTTGGAAAAATTATACAACACATCAAACATATACATTACCATTTGTTTTTTTGGAAAAATTATACAACACATCAAACATATACATTACTATTTGTATCTTTACTTTCAATAAATTTACGATGCGTAGCTATATTTGAAAAAAAAATTATTAAACATGAGATTAATATTGTTTTAAATTCAAACAAGAGAGCAACTAATAGGTTATAGAGCCTGCTTAATTAGTGGCGGTCTTGAGTTCGACTTTCAATAAGAGCTTTATTTCTCTGTATTGCTATGTCACGTTAAGCCATGCGCCCACAATGAGTTTTGGGCTTCCTAACATCTAAGATTTTCTAAACCCAACGGTCCAAACCTTCAACCACCGGTGGGATCCATCGAGTTGCTGAAACATGTGAAGGATGGGGGATCAATATGGCTATAGAGAAATATTTAGTAAAAGCAAATATTAAACAAAGAATTTACGAGTGCGGTTCCAAGTGGCCAGAATGTATGAAGCCATTGACGGAATGATGTCGTTGGTGGCAACTTGTGACGACCCAAAGGGTCATCACTTGTTTTATTAATTATTTCGAGCTTCTGAGGTCTTGAAAACCTCATTTATAGTTGCCTCGATTTGCGTGCACAGTTCGGGCGCGAAGCTGGAAAATTTTTATGTTGAAATATGTGAAAAATTTGAAGAATTTTGATATTAATATTGATATGGTTGACTTTGGTCAACATTTTTGGTAAACGGACCCGGACCCGTGATTTGACGGTCTCAAAAAATTCGTAGAAAAATATGGAACTTGGGTGTATGCCCGGAATTGAAATCCGAGGTCTAGAACCCCGGTAAAAGAATTTTTCTCTTAAATTGTTTTCTGAAAATGTTTAAGAAAAATGAAACTGAAATTTGATTGAAAAGTGGTGATATCGGGCTCGTATTTTGGTTCCGACGTCCGGTACAGGTCATATATGTTGGTTAAGCGCTTCCTGTAAAGTTTGGTTGAAAACGGACGTCGTTTGACGTGTTTCGGCTTTAAATTGAAAATTTTGAAAGTTATGAAAATTTGAAAGAATTCTTGAGTTTTAAGGCTCAATTCATTGATTTTGATGTTATTTTAGCGATTTGATCGCGCGAGCAAGTTCGTATGATGTTTTTGGGTTAGTGTGCATATTTGGTTTGGAGCCCCGAGGGCTCGGGAATGTTTCAGAGGTGGTTCGGGGTGTTTTTGGACTTAGGAAACTGGCAGATTTTCTCCAATGTTTACACAGAGACTTTACTCTACGCGATCGCGGCCTTGTGCACGCGATCGCACTGCCTTGTCAAATTACTCAACGCGATCGCAGCCTTCTGCACGCGATCGCGTAGCTTCCTGTTCTTCTTCAATGCGATCGCGACCCTGTTCACGCGATCGCGTAGTACAAACAATCCACCCGGGTAAAATTCTTCTACGCGATCGCAATACTGACCACGCGATCGCGTAGTGTTGAACATTTGCCTTCCGCGATCGCGATCTTGTTCACGCGATCGCGTAGAACAAAATCGTTGCCCAGTGAATTTAATCCCAAAATAGAACAGAAACAGAATTTTTATCCTATTTCACAAACACTCTCTTCTCCACAGCTCTTTAGGCCATTTTTGAGCAATTCTTCATCAAACTTCTTGGGTAAGTGATTCTTAACTCGTTTTCTTCATTTTCCATCAATATTATTTGAATTCCTAAGCCTAAATAGGTGTAAATGGGTAGAAAATTTGAGAATTGAGTATAGTAAGGGTTTTTAAAGAATTTGCGATCTAGACCTCGTTTTAGAGTCGAACTTAAGAACAAATTGTATATTTGAACTCATGGATGATTGGGTGAACTTATTTTGGTTCGAAACTTGAGTTTCGATTATGTGGGCCCGGGATCGATTTTTACTATTCCGGGCAGAATGTTGTAAAAATCATATTTAGCTATATGAACTAGTTTGTTAAGTAGAATTGATGATATTAAATGAATTGTGTATAGATACGATTGGATTGGAGCCAAATTCGAAAGGAAAAGGCATTGCTACTGATTGAATCGTTCGTAAACTTTCGAGGTAAGTGTTTGTTCTATCCTAGCTTGAAGGAATAGGAATGTAGTTATGTATGAATTGTTGATTAAAGAGTTATTGGTGTCACACCGGTAACGGAGATAAATTGTTGATTTATTATCAATTATTGGTTTAAAACCGGTAATTATAAATATTGTTGATGCAGAGATTATTGGTTAAATGCCGGTAATATATATATTTATGAATTGGGATCGTGTGGCGCGCCGACCACTTATATATTATTAAATTGGGATCGTGTGGCGCGCCGACCACTTATATATTATTGAATTGGGATCGTGTGGCGCGCCGACCACTTATATGATAAGAAATGGGATCGTGTGCTACGCCGACCACAAAGTGATTTAAATCTTGGCATTGGCCATAGTTGCCGGTAGCCTATTGATATATTTGGGAGCGGGTGGTACGCCTACCATAAGGTATAATTTATTGATATATTTGGGAGCGGGTGGTACGCCTACCACAAGGTATAATTTATTGATATATTTGGGAGCGGGTGGTACGCCTGCCACAAGATATGAAAAGCCTATTGATATATTTGGGAGCGGGTGGTACGCCTACCACAAGATATAAAAAGCCTATTGTTACGCTTGGGAGCGGGTGGTACACCTACCACAATGTATGAAATGAAAAATAAATTGAGACATGAAAGTAAGATTTGTTCCGTTGACTAGATTACTCTGAATATTATGAGTTATTGACTGTTATTTTAGAACAAATTCTTCCCTTATAAACGTTCGATAACGTTTTCTGCTGTTGTATATGTATATATATTTCAACTGTACAGGTTTATGTGGGTGACTGGCCTTAGTCTCGTCACTATTTCGCTGGGATAGGCCAGGCACTTACGAGCACATGGGGTCGGTTGTGCTGATACTACACTCTGCGCTCTTTTTGCGGAGATAAAGGTTACGGACAACAGCAGCGGCAGTAGCACGATTGTGGATATTCCGACTACTGAGACTACGAGGTAGCCTTGCAGGCATCCGCAGGACCCGTTGTCTCTTCTATCTATGTATTTCATTATGTTATCTCATGTATTCGAGATAAACAGCTTATAGTTCTTTCAAACAATTGTGTGTATTATTCTTAGAAGTTCGTGAGTATTGTGACACCAATCTTGGGTAGTGTATCATGTTTGGGTTTCTGTATCATATTTGATAAAATTGACTAAGTCTTCCGCTAAGTTTAATTATTGCGCTGTAATTATATGTTTTTAATTTAAAGTCTTAAGAAGAGTTTGGTAACTAATGAAAAATGTAAGTAATAGTTGGCTTGTCTAGCTTCCACTAGTAGGCGCCATCATGACTTCCGATGGTGGGAAATCCGGTTCGTGACAAGTTGGTATCAGAGCACTAGGTTGCACAGGTCTCACAACTCACGAACAACCTTAGTAGAGTCCGAGGGATCGGTACGGAGACGTTTGTATTTATCCCCAGAGGCTACAGAGTTAGGAAAATATTCCCTTTATTCTTTCCAGTCGTGCGACTTGATCTTTCAAATGTTGATTGAACTTCTACTATGTTCTTCCGCAGATGGCAAGAACACGTGCATCCTCATCTACTGACCAACAGCCCGAGGTTCCAGCAGTGGCAGCTCCCGCTAGGTGCAGAGGCCGAGGTCGAGGTCGTCCTAGAGGCCAAGGTAGGGGCAGAGCTCAGCCCCGAGCAGCAGCACAAGTGGCAGAACCTCAGGCTCATATCGAGGAGGAGGTTCCAGTCCCAGCAGCTTCAGTAGGCCTAGCTTAGGTCCCAGGAGGTGTTATGTTTTCACCGAATCTTCAGGATGCCTTGGTCTGGATAGCAGGTTTTATGGACAATATCACTAGAGAAGGTTTATTACCAGTAGCACCAGCCACTTCTCAGGCTGGAGGAGGTAATCAAACTCCTTCTACGCGCACTCCGGAGCTAGTAATTCCCAGGCTCAGGTTTCTGTGATTCAGCCAGTTGAGGCAGCTCAGCCTGTTATTGCGACTCAGGCTAATGATGGTGCAGCTATGTCCGCTGACGCGTTATGGAGATTGGATAGGTTTACCAAGATGTTCACTACCACATTCAGTGGCACTCCTTCAGAGGATCCACATGATTTCCTATATAGCTGCCACGAGGTTCTCCGTACTATGGGCATTGTGGAGACTAATGGTGTGGACTTTGCTACTTTTCGATTATCTGGTTCTGCCAAGACTTGGTGGAGGGATTATTGTCTATCCAGGCCAGCGGGATCATCGTCTTTGACTTGGGGACAATTTGCATAATTGTTCTTGGAAAAGTTCCTTCCAGCAACTCAGCGGGAGGCTCTGCGTAGACAATTTGAGCGTCTTCATCAGGGTTCTATGTCTGTCACACAGTACGAGACTAGGTTCGTGGACCTGGCTCGTCATGCTATTATCATACTTCCCACTGATCGGGAAAGGGTGAGAAGGTTTATTGATGGCTTGAATCAGCCAATTCGACTACAGATGGCTTTGGGGGCAGGAACTGAAATCACTTTTCAAGAGGCGGCTAATGCAGCCCGCCGGATCGAGATGGCTCTGTCACAGGGAGCAAGACATGGATCATATAAGAGATCTCGAAATTTGGGTAGATTCAGTGGTACCTCTTCTTGAGGTAGAGATTCTCATGATAGAGGCCATCCTCCTAGGCCTTATCAGTCAGCTCTTCAGGTTTCTCATGATACTTCTGGTGATCGTAATTCTCGGCCACGCTACTCTGATCAGCAGCCTATCGGTGCACCACCACTTTGCTATTTTCAGCAGCCGAGGGCTTGTTTTACGTGCGGTGATCTTGGGCACATTGCAAAGTATTGCCCTCGAGCTTCTGACAGATCTCAGGCCCCAGTTCCCTCACAGCCTGCCCAGCCGGCTAGAGGCGGAGGTAGAGGACATAGAGGTGGAGGTAGAGGTCATAGAGGTGGAGCTCGGACCGATAGAGGTAGAGACCAGCCAGCAGCTGATCGTCCTAGAGATACTGCTCAGGGTGGTGGGGCACAGCCTCGATGTTATGCACTTCCCGCCAGACCAGAGGCTGAGTCTTCTGATGCCGTCATTACAGGTATTATTTTGGTTTGTGATAGAAAGGCATCAGCATTATTTGACCCTGGGTCTACATATTCGTACGTGTCCTCCTATTTTGCACCGTACTTGATTCAGCCTAGTGATCCATTGGGTGTTCCTGTTCATGTGTCTACACCAGTAGGCGATTCTATTGTGGTTGATTGAGTTCATCAGTCATGTATTATAGTAATTGAGGGTCTCGAGACCCGTGCTAATTTATCGCTCCTAAATATGGTGGACTTTAATATTATATTAGGCATGGACTAGCTATCTCCATATCATGCTATTTTAGATTGCCATGCCAAGACTGTGACTTTAGCTCTGCCGAATTTGCCTCGTATAGAGTGGAAAGGAATTTCAGGTCATACTAGTCGCAATGTTATTTCTTATGTTAAGGCTCGGCGTATGGTTGGGAAGGGATGCCTGGCTTATTTGGCCTATGTCTGTGATTCCATTGCTGAGGTTCCTTCTATTGACTCTGTGCCTGTGGTTCACGAATTTCCTGAAATATTTCCTTCAGACTTACCAGGTATGCCGCCCGATAGGGACATTGATTTTTGCATTGACTTGGCTCCGGGCACTCAGCCCATTTCCATTCCCCCATATCGTATGGCTCCGCCAGAGTTAAAAGAATTGAAGGAACAGTTGCAGGATTTACTTGAAAAGGGTTTCATTAGACCCAGTGTTTTGCCGTGGGGAGCACCAGTATTATTTGTAAAGAATAAAGATGGTTCGATGAGAATGTGCATTGACTATCGACAATTAAACAAGGTGACTATCAAAAATAAATATCCCCTTTCGCGAATTGATGATTTATTTGACCAGCTTCAGGGTGCCAAGGTATTTTCGAAGATAGATTTGAGATCTGGCTATCATCAGCTGAAGATTAGGGCATCTGATGTCCCTAAGACAACGTTCCGCACTCGGTATGGACATTATGAATTTCCGGTCATGTCTTTTGGGTTGACAAATGCTCCAGCAGCTTTTATGGAATTAATGAATCGGGTGTTCCGGCCTTTATTTAGACTTGTTTGTAATAGTCTTCATTGATGACATATTAATATATTCTCGTAGTTAGGAGGAGCATGCACAACATCTCAGAGTGGCCATGCAGACTCTGAGAGATAGCCAACTATATGCAAAATTTTCAAAGTGTGAATTTTGGCTAAGTTCAGTTGCATTCCTGGGTCATATTGTGACGGCAGCATGTATTCAGGTTGATCCAAAGAAGATTGAGGCAGTCAAGAATTGGCCTAGACCGACATCAGCCACAGAGATTCGGAGTTTCTTGGGATTAGCGGGTTATTATCGCCGATTCGTAGAGGGGTTTTCATCTATTGCAACCCCACTGACCAGATTGACACAGAAATGTGTTCAATTTGAATGGTCCGATGAATGTGAGGCGAGCTTTCAAAAGCTCAAGACAGCCTTGACCACAGCACCGGTATTGGTTTTACCCACAGGTACGGGACTTTATACTGTTTATTGTGATGATTCCCGTATTGGGCTTGGTGCAGTGTTAATGCAGGATGGCAAGGTTATTGCCTATGCTTCAAGGCAGTTCAAGATTTATGAAAAGAACTATCCAGTGCATGATCTATAATTGGCGGCGATTATTCACGCATTGAAGATCTGTAGGCATTATTTGTATGGTGTAGCATGTGAAGTATACACCGATCAAAAGAGTCTTCAGTATTTGTTTAAGCAGAAAGAGTTGATTTTGAGGCAGATAAGGTGGCTAGAATTGCTAAAAGATTATGATGTCACCATTTTATATCATCCGGGAAAATCAAACGTGGTGGCCTACGCTTTGAGTAGGAAGTCAGCCAGTATGGGCATTCTTGCTTATATTCCAGCCAATCAGAGACCACTAGCTTTGGATGTTCAGTCCTTGGACAACCGATTTGTGAGGTTGGATATTTCTGAGCCTAGTCGAGTACAATCTTGCACGATCGCTCGCTCTTCATTATTGGAGCATATCCGCGATCAACAATATAATGATTCTTATTTATGTGACCTTAGAGATACGGTTCAGCGAGGAGGTGCTAAGCATGTCACCTTAGATGCTGATGGGATCCTAAGGATGCAAGGGCGCATTTGTGTGCCAAATGTTGATGGGCTTAGAGAATTGATTCTAAAAGAAGCTCACAGTTTGCGGTATTCTATTCATCCAGGCGCAGCGAAAATGTATCGAGATTTACGTCAACATTATTGGTGGCGCAGAATGAAAAAGGATATTGTGGCATATGTGGCACGATGCCTTAATTGTCAGCAGGTTAAGTATGAACATCGGAGACCTGGCAGTTTATTTCAGAGAATTGAACTTCCTGAATGGAAGTGGGAGCGAATCACGATGGATTTCATTTCTGGACTTCCGATGACTCGGAAGAAGTTTGATGTTGTTTGGTTGATTGTTAATAGGCTGACCAAGTCAGCTCATTTTGTTCCTATTGCCACTACCTATTCATCCGAGAGGTTAGCTGGGATTTATATCAGGGAGATCGTTCGCCTTCATGGCATGCCAATCTCTATTATTTCAGATCGAGGTGCACAGTTTACCTCACATTTCTGGAAGGCGGTTAAACGAGAGTTGGGCACACAAGTTCAGCTAAGTACAACCTTTCATCCCCAGACGGATGGTCAGTCTGAGAGGACTATTCAGATATTGGAAGATATGCTTCGGGCGTGTGTTACTGATTTTGGAGGTTTGTGGGATCAATTCCTGCCTTTGGCAGAGTTTTCTTATAATAATAGTTATCAATCGAGCATCGAGATGGCTCCTTATGAAGCTTTGTATGGTAGGTGGTGTCGTTCTCCGGTTGGATGGTTTGAACCGGGAGAAGCTCGGTTATTGGGCACAGATTTAGTTCAGGAGGCCTTAGATAAGGTCAAGATTATTCAAGATAGGCTTCGCACAGCTCAATCCAGGCAAAAGCGCTATGCAGATCGCAAGGTTCGATATATAGCTTTCATGATTGGGGAGCGAGTATTGCTCCGAGTGTCGCCTATGAAGGGCGTGATGAAATTTGAAAAGAAGGGCAAACTTAGCCCTAGGTTTATTGGCCCATTCGAGATTCTTGATCGTGTGGGAGAAGTGGCATATAAACTTGCTTTGCCACCTAGCTTATCAGCTGTGCATCCAGTGTTTCATGTATCCATGCTTCGAAAATATCACGGCGATCCATCGCACGTGTTAGATTTCAGCACTGTCCAATTGGACAAAGATCTGTCCTATGAGTAAGAGCCGGTAGCTATTCAAGATCGGCAGGTTCGACAGTTGAGGTCGAAGAGTTTTCCTTCTGTGCGAGTTTAGTGGAGGGGTCAGCCTCCTGAGGCATCGACTTGGGAGTCCGAGTCTGACATGCGGAGCCGATAACCTCATCTATTCCTTGACTCAGGTACTTCTTTCTTTTGTCCGTTCGAGGACAAACAGTTGTTTTAGAGGTGGAGAATGTGACGACCCAAAAGGTCATCACTTATTTTATTAATCATTTCGAGCTTCTGAGTCTTGAAAACCTCATTTATAGTTGACTCGATTTGCGTGCACAGTTCGGGCGCGAAGCTGGAAAATGTTTATGTTGAAATATGTGAAATATGTGAAAAATTTGAAGAATTTTGATATTAATATTGATATGGTTGACTTTGGTCAACATTTTTGGTAAACGGACCCGGACCCGTGATTTGACGGTCTCAGTAAATCCATAAAAAATATGGAACTTGGGCGTATGCCCGGAATTGCAATCCGAGGTCTAAAGAATTTTTATCTAAAAGAATTTTTTAAAAATGTTTAAGGAAAATGAAACTGAAATTTGATTGAAAAGTGGTGATATCGGGCTCGTATTTTGGTTCTGACGCCCGGTACAGGTCATATATGTTGGTTAACCGCTTCCTGTAAAGTTTGGTTGAAAACGGACGTCGTTTGACGTGTTGCGGCTTTAAATTGGAAATTTTGAAAGTTATGAAAATTTGAAAGAATTCTTGAGTTTTAAGGCTCAATTCATTGATTTTGATGTTATTTTAGCAATTTGATCGCGCGAGCAAGTTCGTATGATGTTTTTGGGTTAGTGTGCATATTTGGTTTGGAGCCCCGAGGGCTCGGGAATGTTTCAGAGGTGGTTCGGGGTGTTTTTGGACTTAGGAAACTGGCAGATTTTCTCCAATGTTTACACAGAGACTTTACTCTACGCGATCGCGGCCTTGTGCACGCGATCGCACTGCCTTGTCAAATTACTCAACACGATCGCAGCCTTCTGCACGCGATCGCGTCGCTTCCTGTTCTTCTTCAATGCGATCGCGACCCTGTTCATGCGATCGCGTAGTACAAACAAGCCACCCCAGCGAAATTCTTCTACGCGATAGTAGCACTGACCACGCGATCGCGTAGTGTTGAACAATTGCCTTCCGCGATCGCGACCCTGTTCACGCGATCACGTAGAACAAAATTGTTACCCAGTGAATTTAATCCCAAAACAGAACAGAAACGAGATTTTTATCCTATTTCACAAACACTCTCTTCTCCACAGCTCTTTAGGCGATTTTTGAGCAATTCTTCATCAAACTTCTTGGGTAAGTGATTCTTAACTCATTTTCTTCATTTTCCATCAATATTATTTGAATTCCTAAGCCTAAATATGTGTAAATGGGTAGAAAAAATTGTATATTTGAACTCATGGATGATTGGGTGAACTTATTTTGGTTCGAAACTTGAGTTTCGATTATGTGGGCCCCGGATCGATTTTTACTATTCCTGGCAGATTGTTGTAAAAATCATATTTAGCTATATGAACTAGTTTGTTAAGTAGAATTGATGATATTAAATCAATTGTGTATAGATACGATTGGATTGGAGCCAAATTCGAAAGGAAAAGGCATTGCTACGGATTGAATCGTTCGTAAACTTTCGAGGTAAGTGTTTGTTCTATCCTAGCTTGAAGGAGTAGGAATTTAGCTATGTATGAATTGTTGATTAAAGTGTTATTGGTGTCACACTGGTAACGGAGATAAATTGTTGATTTATTATCAATTATTCGTTTAAAACCGGTAATTATAAATATTGTTGATGCAGAGATTATTGGTTAAATGCCGGTAATATATATTTATGAATTGGGATCGTGTGGCGCGCCGACCACTTATATATTATTGAATTGGGATCGTGTGGCGCGCTGACCACTTATATGATAAGAAATGGGATCGTGTGGCACGCCGACCACAAAGTGATTTAAATCTTGGCATTGGCCATAGTTGCCGGTAGCCTATTGATATATTTGGGAGCGGGTGGTACGCCTACCACAAGGTATAATTTATTGATATATTTGGGAGCGGGTGGTACGCCTACCACAAGATATGAAAAGCCTATTGATATATTTGGGAGCGGGTGGTACGCCTACCACAAGATATGAAAAGCCTATTGTTACGTTTGGGAGCGGGTGGTACACCTACCACAAGGTATGAAATCAAAAATGAATTGAGACATGAAAGTAAGATTTGTTCCGTTGACTAGATTACTCTGGATATTATGAGTTATTGACTGTTATTTTAGAACAAATTCTTCCCTTTTAAACGTTCGATAACGTTTTCTGCTGTTGTATATGTATATATATTTCAACTGTACAGGTTTATGTGGGTGACTGACCTTAGTCTCGTCACTATTTCGCTGGGATAGGCCAGGCACTTACCAGCACATGGGGTCGGTTGTGCTGATACTACACTCTGTGCTCTTTTTGCGCAGATACAGGTGACGGATAGCAGCAGCGGCAGTAGCACGATTGTAGATATTTCGACTACTGAGACTATGAGGTAGCCTTGTAGGCGTCCGCAGGACCCGTTGTCTCTTCTATCTATGTATTCCATTCTGTTATCTCATGTATTCGAGATAAACAACTTATATTTCTTTCAAACATTTGTGTGTATTATTCTTAGAAGTTCGTGAGTATTGTGACACCAATCTTGGGTAGTGTATCATGTTTGGGTTTCTGTATCATATTTGATAAAATTGACCAAGTCTTCCGCTAAGTTTAATTATTCCGCTGTAATTATATGTTTTTAATTTAAAGTCTTAAGAAGAGTTTGGTAACTAATAAAAAATGTAAGTAATAGTTGGCTTGCCTAGCTTCCACTAGTAGGCCCCATCATGACTCCCGATGGTGGGAAATTCGGGTCGTGACACAACTACAACGAACTGTTCCATCCACTCATGATCGTTGTCGTCATCTAATCTAGACAACAAAGCATGGTGGCCACACTTGCAAAGGTTTATCATTCCCCCACGAAAGATCTTAGGAGAATAAAGATGTGATGACCTAACCCGACATCTCATGAGTTATTGCCTCTTTTCTCCTATTTTATGCTCTTTATGCTTCATTTTTTGTGTCTTGTGTGATCGATTTTGTTTAGAGAAGTTTTGATGGGAAATGAGACACTTAGTCTCTTTAAGGAAAACTTAGTTTGGAAAATTTAATCGGATATTGACTTATGTGTTAGAGGACTCGGATATAATTTTTGGTTGTGCGGTTAGCTTCGGGGAATGTTTTGTGACTTATGAGTGTGATCGAAAGTGATTTTGGAGGTCTAGTGTAGAAATAGGCTTGAATTGGCGAAGTTAGTATTTTGGCTAATTTTGGTTGATATGTGAGATTTTAATCTGAGGGTCAGAATGCAGTTCCGAGAGTTTCTCTAGCTTTGTTATATGATTTAGGATGTGTGCGTAAAATTTCAGGTCATTCAGAGGTGATTTGGTTGAGTTTTTGATTAAATGCGTATTTTGGAAGTTTTAGAAGAACTTATGCATGAATTCGATGTAAGTTGATGGTTTTGGTATTGTTTGAGGTATTTTGATGATTGGTTCAAGTTTGAATGATGTTTTAGAATGTATTGGTGCTTTTGGTTGAGGTCCCGGGGGCCTCAGGGTGATTTCAAATTGCTAACGGAAGGTTTTTGGGACTTAGGATGTTGCAGAAATTGCAGGTTTACTGTTGCAGACTTTTGTTTTCTGCGAACGCAAGAGGGACTCTGCGATCGCATAGGAGGATTTATTGGGGGCTGGTCAGTTTGACATTGCATTCAGTAAGGGTTGCGATCGGTAGTAATAAGTGAAAATGGGGCTTGGATGTTTCTTGTTCAATGCGAATGCAGGAGCGCACGTCCGCGATCATGTAGGGTCAAAAGTCCATGCACTGTGAACGCAGGTGCATTAGTGCAATCACATAGAGGGAATTTTGAGAGGTTCGTTTTTGTGCTTCGCGATCGCAAAGATTCGGTTGCGATCGCATAAAAGGAAATTGTGCTGGACATAAGGGTTTTTAAAATATTTTGTTCCGCAAGTCTAAGTTATTTTCCTCCATTGTTGATCGTTTTAAGAAATTTTTGGGAGAAATTGATGAGGGTTTCAACTGGAATTTAATGGAGGTGAGTTCTATGAACTAAAAACATGATTTAATTTTAGAATTAACTAGAAATTCATGGAATCTTAGCAAAAAGGGGAAGAACTAGGGCTTTAGTTTTTAATATTTTAAATTGGGATTTGATGGGTCATTTGAGCTCGAATTTTGGAGTTCTTGATATGTATGGACTCGTGACAAGATAAGGAACCCATTGATGTAAAATTTTTTGAGTTTTTAGAAGTGGGTCCGGGGCTCGAATTTTGCCAATTTCGGGATTTTTGATATCTTCGTTTGTCACACCTCCTTTTTACGTTTTTTTAATACACCCCGTGAAGGGTGTAAATGAGTTTTTCCAATTAAAGGATAGTTGGAATGAGATTTATTATTATTTATATAGAGTCACCACTTGGGAGATTAATAGTGTCCCAATTAACTGGTTAAATCCCGAACCGAGAAAAATATGACTCTGTTAACAGTCCGCGAACCAAAAATTCAGATAAGCAATTACGTTAACCCGAGAGAAGGTGTTAGGGATTCCCAGATTCTGTGGTTCTAGCACGGTCGCTCGACTGTTGTATTTGATTTTATCTGATTTCAATACATGTTCTATTTTATGTGCCTTTTATCGATAAACCGCATTTATTATATTTATTATTTATTTTATAAGGATTACAACGTCGTAAAAATGTATCTCGAGCCACGTCGTATCAGTACGCCTACGGTTTTTAACACATTTTGACTTCGTTGAGATTTAAATTTGGGTCGCATATATGTGCACCCGTATTTTAATAAAGTAATATTATTAACACTCGTGCTTGAAGCAACTACACGTTTATTATCTTTGGGGGGGACCGTGAAATTCACTAAATGACCCATCCCAAATTTCTAGATATTTTTATTTAAGTAATTATTGGGGCCTCGCTATTATGTATTTTTTATTTGGCGAGGCTTGTCTCATCATTTTATTAAAGGCGAAGCTAGGTATCTAAATTTTCTATTAAAGGTTTATCTCTAAAAAAACAAAGAAAAAGTTCTAACTACTTCATTATATGAACATTTTTTATTTATTGTGTAATATAAACCAATCCAAGTGTATTTTTTAGATTTGGGCTAAAACCACCAATATGTATAATATATAATGTCCCACAACAATAGGCCTTAAACAGGCCCAGGCCTTCACAAGTTAGGATAATTATCAATTACCGCAGCCTAGGACCAAATGTGAGATAACTAGCTATGGAAAGTGAGCCTCAGTCGCATGAACTGAGATTAAACCCATAGAACCAGGCTATTGGGCCTTAAGTGCAAACCCAAATTTAATTCAATTTAAAGACGAAAGCATGATGTATTGATTTCAATCTATTACTAACTGTATCCAATAACATTTTGAAAATTAACAGAACCTTTTATATTCTTTTTTTATTTATTTTCATATTCAGATTTACTTATTAATATATTTATCTATGAGTCCCGGATATTAGCAAAATAAGAACCAAACAAGAGACATGATTTTTAAAACTAAAACAAGCTAACATTGAACTATGGAAAATGTCATTACCACTAAAAATACCTGAAATTATTATTCTACTTACTAATTTCTACAATCAAAGTTAGACTAAGCTATCAGAATAAATTGAAATCAGTAAAATATTTCCAAATTTTCATTATAAACTGATTGTTCGAAACTATTTAGATCTAACAATTATTTTACTAGCTCAATAGATTCTAAGGTTCTACTAGAGTATTATTACAAATCAAGTATCATTTATAATCTAGATATAGTAGTAAAACAGTCTGAAAATTATAGTCCAATACAAATTCAACTAGTCCTAATGAAAACAAATGATCATATTTAAATTCTACGTACATTCGTAAATTTAATTAGATCAGAACAATAGACATTGCTAATAGAATTTTTAGAACAACAAGTGGACATCTTATTTCATTGATCAAACTCTAAATTACATCGATAAGGATAGCCGTGTACCTGATAAGAGAATATGAGAAAAAGAGAATTAGATCTCGAAAAACAGCAACAACAACAAGAATTAATGCAGCAAATTTCAATAACAGCCTCAACACCACCAGATTTTAACCAACACTAGAAGATATAGACCAGGAAAACACAATTTATCAATTTCAAAACGGAACTCCCAGCCTTTTAATCACCAGAACCAGAGACAATCAACAAAACAGCCTTCCAATTGAACTTAGGTCAATAAAATAATAAATTTTTGGATATTTTCTGCTAATGTAATGTTTTTGAGTTTTGAAAGTAGTTAATTTCGAGAATTGGATTTAAAGAGGTAGAAAATACTTGAGGGGAATATTCAGATTGCAAAAACCTATTAAATCATGGCCATTAATGCCTATTTATAGATTTAAAAATGGAGGAAAATTCATATTTCAGAATTTATTTAATAGTCCCTCTTTTATTTAAGTTTGACCCTTATTCTTTACTCTGTATTTCAATTAACTACCCTTATTAGCTAATAATTATGTTAGTTACCCCATCAAGAACCTTCTATCTTAGTGTAATCCCTTATCTACCCCCACTTCACTTAGAAATCTACCTATTTTCCCTTTTAGGATTCCCAAACTACCCCTACTTCCTTAGGTTTATTACCATTATCCCATTTTATGTACCCCAAACTACCCCTGAATCTAGATTAGATTTACTAAGTGCTCTACTGCCCTTTTACCCTTTTACCCCCTGAATTATTAAACTATCAGATTAATATGCCCCTAATTATTAAAACTAATCAGAAGTTTAACAATTGAAATATCTAACGATCAGGAGCTAAATCAGCTATAATCATATTAATTACTATCAATTTAAGAGCACTAATTAACCCTAACAAATCAAACTTTTCACTTAACTATTATCACTAACTAACATTTATCAAATTTCAGAAGCTAACCACACTGAAAATCATGAAAATCCAATTATACTATCAATTTACTAAATCGAAACTAATCAGAATCTTACCTAATGTTAATATCTAAAATTAAGCTGCTACTTAACAAGAAGCAATAACCATAGTAACAAAAAAAAATAAAAAATTAAAAGACAAGTAATTAAAACATGCAAAAAATAAAGACAGAAAAAAAGAAAACTTTGCTTTTGTTTTCGTTATTCGGACAGTTTCTTCTCTTTTTTTTTTGTAGTTATCACATTCTCCAGCATCCACGGTCTTGGCATCAGTTTTTTCTTGAATTTTGGTCACCAACGAACTTTAAATTTACGTTTGAGCTAATCCAGTTGGCTTTTGGACTCAAGACTTTCAAAAATGGCTTGAGGGTAGTCAGGAGATGATTTGGTGTGATTTTGGTTTGGTTTGGACGAAGTGATGTTTGCCGGAGTTAGGGTTCCAGCGACACACTATTAGATATCCGAACAGTAGGGAAGGGATTCGACGAAAAAGAAGTAGATGGGTAGATTCAGGGACTCTAGGCGATTCTAGGGTGTATTTTGTGGAATGATTGGTGAAGGTGTCGTCTCTCGTTGGTAGAGTTCTGGCATGATCGGTGGGGATTTGGGGGTGGCTGAGCAGAGAGGAAGATGAAGAGAATGAAATACTTTTAGGGTTTAATTGACTTTTTGGTATACTAAAACATATCAATCGCCTCCCAGCCGTTGGATTAAATTATTTCAACGGATCAGATTCTTTGAACCCTCATACGACTTCGTTTACTTTTAATGAGAGAGGGCCAAATAACCGTTGGATCAACCAATGAACGACATAGATTAAGCCATGCCAGACAATGTCGTTTTGTTTTTAATGTTATCACCTATATGACCGTTGGATCATCGGGTTTCAATGGCCCAGATTTATCTATTCAAAAATGGGGTCCTTTGGTCATGTGTAGAGGCAGATGGGTATGGCATGTTTGGGCCTGGACTGGGTATTATTATTTGGGCTGGGGCGACTTGGATTTATTATTAGCCTAAATCCATTTTTATTTTATTCTTTATTTATTTCCTTATATTTTGTATTGCATTTTTCATTTTGTATTTTGTATTTTTTTTCAATTTTATATCTTTTTCTGATTTTATTAAATTGTTAAACTAACTAAAATTAATTAAATTCTAAAATTTATTTAATAGATATAATTTATGTATGTATTACCCTCCCCAGACTCATACACTGGGTAGTAGTAATTGTTGTTGTCCTTAAATTGTTTCAAAATTATAAAATTAAAAATCCTAATGCATACGCATATTTTTTTTGTAATTTTAGTATGAATTATTATGTAACTAATTATCATAAAAAATACAACAAATATCAATAAAATTGAAAAATCGTTGGATTTTATGAATAATTTGCTTAGGGCAAAAACTACGTGCTCACAGCTGCCCCTTTTGGCCCGAAAACAAGAAGAATTTTCGTGCAAAGATAAATGAGCGGTAATGAGAGATTTTTGCCTATTTGCGTATTCCAAGTGAAGCATTTTGAAAAGTTTGACCGCACTCTGCTTCAGAGGTTGCTTACATATCCCGGGCTAAACAGGAATCGGGTCAGCGTAGTTCAGGAGTATCAGGTAGCTGGGACTACCAGGAAGTTGTGATTTCACTGCAGTTGCTGCTGTTACTGCTTGCTGACCCCCCATCCCCCTTATTAAACCATGTGAAGATAAAAAGAAGCTACTGTAAGCTATGCTTTATGAGTTACAAAAGTCCTATCTATGCCTGATATCTTGTGTTCTTGTATTGCCTTAATCTTGCATCTTGTATTCTTTCAATGGAATTCTGGCTTTTGCCTTGACTATGTTTTGAAATATGTGTCCATTCTTCAGGTGGAGTCCTACTTGCAATTACTTGAAAAGGTATTCCCTTGTTCTTTAGGTGGGCTCCTGCTTGCGATTGCTATAAAATGTATTACCCTGTTCTCCAGGTGGGCTCCTGCTTGTGATTACTTTGAGAAAGTATTCCCTTGTTCTCCAGGTGGGCTCCTGCTTATAACCAAATAGATAACCAAAGAAAACTTTCTGCCCCAGTATGGTGACTGGGCATATCATGTTATTAGGTATTAAAATTAAAAGACAGAATTTGAATTGTACTTCCTTTATTTTCCAGGTGAGTGCCTGTTTGTTGTATTAGAAAAGATATTCCCTTTGTTCTTCAGGTGAGCTCCTGCTTATGAAAAGTATTCATTTTATTCTTCAGGTGGGTTCCTGCTTGCTGAATTTAAAAAGTATTCATTTGTTTTTCAGGTGGGCTCCTGCTTGCGATATTTGAAAATATTCCCTTTGTTTTTCAGGTGGGCTCCTGCTTGCTGGATTTGAAAAGATATTCCCTTGTTCTTCAGGTGAGATCCTGTTTGCTGAATTTGAAAAGATATTCCCTTATTCTTCAGGTGGGCTCCTTGTCATGATCCAGATTTCCCCCACCATCGGGATCGTGATGGCGCCTACTCGTGGTAGCTAGGCAAGCCAATTCACACACCATTTTTCCTGTTCATACCATCATTTTTGTTCTAATATTTAATAGCAAGAACAATACTCAAATTTTTAAATGCGGAAGTCTTTCGAATAAGAGATGAATAATAGTATAAAATAACTGACATAAATCCTCTACCCAAGATATGGAGTCACAACCTCACGATCTACTAAGGAATAACTACACATAATGGTCTGAAAGAAAATAAGTAATAACCGTCTATCTCGGAAAAATGAGACCACAACAATAATAAAAAGTAAATAGAGGAGACGCTGGGCCTGCGGACGCCTGCAAGCTACCTCGGTCTCGGAAGTACAGTAATCCCGCTAGTATACTACTGCTGCTGCTCCTGCTCAAAACATGGATCTGTGCAAAAACGCATAGAAGTGTAGTATCAACACAATCCAACCCCGTCTACTGGTAAGTGCCTGGCCTATCCCGGCGAAGTAGTGACAAGCCTAGGACCAGACACTCACATAAACCTGTGCAGTTCTATATATATATATATATATATATATATATATGTACCATAGAATAATAGAGATATTGAGTAACACAATTAACAAAAAAGGTAACATGCTGGGGTATTACAATCAGCAACACATAATAAATCAGGAAGATAAAAAGAGAGTGTAGCAGAAACAGTTATTGCAAAGCAAGAAAATGAATGGTTGCACGACATCACCCTTCGTGCTTTTACTCACATCCTCACCAAATAAACAAATAGAAGTGCACGGCATCACCCTTCGTGCTTTTACTCTCATCCTCACATCCATGGCACGACACGATCCTTCGTGCATGGTTTAAGTAACAACGGCACAGAATGTTCCTTCGTGCATAAATAATAAACATGGCACGGAATGATCCTTCGTGCATAAATTAAGTAACAACAGCACAGAATGTTCCTTCGTGCATAAATAGTAAAACAAGGTACGGAATGATCCTTCGTGCAACCATAAGTAAAAATGGCACGACATCACCCTTCGTGCATTATCACTCTTCCTCACTCAAATAACAATCACAGTCAAGGGCAAAAGAATGAACAAGTAATATGAACCGTCCGGCATGGGAAACAATAATCATTACAATATCCCGGCAAGGGAAACAACAACAATAACACAACAAAGTCCGGGCAAGGGAAACAATGATCAACCTTCACAACCTGGCAAGGGCTCAAGTACATGACTTAAGAACATCCCACATTAACTCACAACATATATCAACAAACAACTCACGGTCATGCTAGACGCCAGTGTATAGATGCTCGTCACCATGCCTATACACCGCACTCGATCACATAGCAATTAGCAATTATCACATTCAATCCTATTCCCTCAAGCTATGATAGATCAAACACTTACCTCAAAGCCTTGAAGTCCAATTAACCTTATCAAATCTTTACCCGAGCCCTCAGCTTTCAAACCAAACATGCACACAACCTCAAAAACATACCACGAACTTGCTCACGCGATCAAATCGCCAATAACATCGTTTTCATAGAATTAAGGCTCAAATTCATGAGTTCTTCTTTTAAACTTCATAAACTTTCAAATTTGGAACTCATGGTTCAAAACACATCAAACGACGTTCAAATGCCATCAAACTTTGCAAGAAGTATTAAATAATATATAAGACTTGTACCGGGCGTCGGAACCAAAATACGACCCCGATACCATGATCTTTTAATCAATTTTCATTTCCATTTTCATTAATAATTTCAGCAAAACAATTTAATAGAAAAATTCATATCTAGGACTCTAGGCCTCGGAATTTGACTCCGGACGCATGCCCGAGTCCCATATTTTCCTATGGATCTTTCGGGACCATCCGATCTCGGGTCCGGGTCTGTTTACCAAAAATATTAATCGAAGTCAACTATATCAATATTAATATTAATGTTCTTCAAATGTTTCATAGAATTCACATATTCTAACACAGAAATTTTCTGGCTACGTGCCCGGACTATGTACGTAAATCGAGGCAATATAAAATAAGGTTTTCAAGGCCTTGGAAGCGCGGAACATATGAGGAAAACAGGTGATGACCCTTTGGGTCGTCACACTCCTGCTTGCAACAACCATACAAAATGAAGAAATTTCTACCCAGTTTGATAATTGGGCGCGTTATGTTACTTAATATTGAACTCGAAGAGTAAGACTTGCATTATACTCCCTTTATTCTTCAAGTGGGTGCCTGACTACTGCGCTTTGGAATGTATTCCATTGTTCTTCAGGTGGGCGCATGTTTCCTACATTTGAAAAAGCATTCCCTTGTTATCCAGGTGAGCTCCTGTTTTAATCAAAGAATAATTGTTAGTATAAAATGGAGGTTAGCTGCTGGAATTCTTGTTGGCCATGCTCCCGCTTCCGAACTTGCTCCAACTTGCTTCTTTGAAATTGCTTTGACTTGCTGTGATTTCCCGGCTAACTTTCAAACCCCCTAATATTGATGAGCCAAATGCTTTACCTCATGCTGCTTTCTTGGTGTTTCTGCTCCCTTTTGTGAAACTTTGTTTCTCCCTCCAGTTATCTGATTACCCTTCTGATGGGATTTACATTGGTCCTTCAAGTTTTACTTTCCTTTAATATGTCCTGATCTCGTTATGTCATACAACTGGGAAATTGGTAGTTAACTTTGACTAAAAAAATTTATGAGACAGATTTAAGAAAAATAAAATATAATGACCTCGAAGTTTTGAGGATATTAAGATTCTGAAAAGATGATAAGACTTATTTGAGTGGAAAGGCTGATTTCATTAATCATGCCATGCATTTTAGATTAACCAGCCTAGTCTATCCAACCAATCAACTGTCAATTGCCATATTTGTTGCTCCATACTTTCACAATCTAACTTGCACTAGAACCCAAACCTCACTTGTTTTGCCACTTTTCAAACACATACCTTCTTCATTTGCCCATCTGAAAATTCATTTTCGCCTTATGGTGCCCGTGAGGGTTTTCACCAATAAGACTCTCTCAATTTTATTTTTCTTAGCTCACATCGCCTTATGGTGCCCCTGATGGTTTTCACCAATAAGATTCTCTCATTTTTAATTTTTCCTTTCTTTTGGTACCAGAGTGTTGCCCACAACATGATTCACCTTACCTGCTTCTATTGACATTCCTTAAAATTGATCAGAAGGTCTTTCTTTGGACCGTTATGTGGCTTTTAGATGTGTTTAGAAATAAGGGTATAAAGGCTCAAAATATTTCAACGTGGGTTCAAAAATTACAACTTTCGGAATCATATTTTCCACGACAAACATAACTTTTGCCCCAGTTTCATTCTTTGGGATTCTTGGATTTTTCTTCGGTTGTGACTGAACCTCAATGAGGCTGCCTATGTACCCTTTCTAGATCAAGTCAAACATAGTTCAGGTCATAAACTCGCTTCATTGTTGCGATGTTTTCCTTCATTCCAGTCTTCTTCTTTCTTTTCTTCTTTTTCTTTCTTTTCTTCTTTTTCTTTTCTTCTTTTTTTTTTCTTTTTTTTCTTCTTTTTTTTTCTTTTATTTTTTTTCTTTTATTTTTTTTTCTTTTCTTTTCTTCTTTTCTTATTTTGTTTATCCACTTGATTTCCCCGTTCAATCTTTGATTTCTTGTTGTTGATTCCGAAAAAGGGATATGAACGAAAATATAATAAGGCTCAAAGGGATAGCAATGGATAAAGTGTTTGAAAAGCAGAACAAAATGCCTTCATCATTTCAATCTCAAAACATGTCAAATACAATCAGATACACAAAGATAAAAAATCATACATAATATCTCTTGACTGCGTATGAATTGATAGCCTTTTCTACACATTTACCTTCCATATCTGTTAGAGATAATGCACCGTTGGACAACACTCGAGTTACAACAAATGGCCCCTGCCAGTTAGGAGCGAACTTTCCTTTTGCTTCAGACCAATGAGGTAGGATGCACCTCAATACCAATTGTCCAACTTCAAATTTCCATGGACGCACTTTCTTGTTATATGATCTGGCCATTCTATGTTAGTATAGTTGCCCAAGACATACCACTGCCAATCTCTTTTATCGATCAAATTCAATTGTTCCAGATGGGATTTGACCCATTCATCATCATCAATTTTTGCCTCCGCAATAATTCGAAGGGAAGCTATTTCAACTTCTACAGGTATCACTGCCTCCGTGCCATACACCAGTGAATAAGGAGTTTCCCCTACAGAAGTGCTAACAGTAGTGCGGTATCCCAGTAAAGAAAAGGGTAATTTCTCATGCCACTACCTTGATCCTTCCACCATTTTCCGAAGTATTTTCTTGATATTCTTATTAGCTGCCTCAACTGCTCCATTTTCCTTTGGACGATATGGTGTGGAATTTTGGTGTGTGATTTTAAACTTCTGACATGTCTCAACCATTAGATGACTATTGAGATTGGCACCATTATCTGTGATAATCACCTTCAAAATTCTGAATCGACAAATGATGTTTGCATGTACAAAATCAACCAGTGCTTTCTTGGTCACTGACTTGAAATTTTTCGCCTCAACCCATTTCGTAAAATATTCAAGGGCAACTAGAATAAACCTGTGCCCATTAGATGTTGCTGGCTCGATCGGCCCAATGACATCTATACCCCAAGCAACGAAGGGCCATGGTGCTGACATTGTATGCAACTCAGATGGTGGAGAATGGATCAGATCTCCATGTACCTAGCATTAATGACACTTGCGCACAAAGTTGGTACAGTCCCATTCCATAGTAAGCCAGTAATAACCTGCTCGAAGAATTTTCTTTGCCAACACATACCCGCTCATGTGAGGTCCACAAACTCCCATATGTACCTCGGTCATGATTGTTGTAGCATGCTTTGCATCCATACACTCCAACAAACCAAGATCTGGAGTTCTTTTGTACAAAACCCCTCCGCTAAAGAAAAATCCACTTGCCAAGCATTTAATAGCTCTCTTTTGATCCCCCGTGGCCTTTGCCGGATATACTCCCATTCTGAGGTATTCTTTAATATCATGAAACCATGACTCACAATCAAGCTCTTCTTCCACCATAGTGCAATAAGCATATTGATCTCGGGCCTGAATTTGTAATTGGTCCACATAAGACTTATCTGGATGATGCAACATTGACGCAAAAGTGGCCAAAGCGTTAGCAACTTCATTGTGAATCCTTGGAATGTGCTTGAATTCTATTGACTGAAACCGCTGACAAAGTTCATGCAAACATTACCAGTACGATATGAGCTTTAAATCCCGTGTTTCCCATTCTCCTTGAATTTGATGTACCAAAAGATCCGAGTCGCCCATGACCAAGATCTCTTGGACACCCATATCTATAGCCATCCTCAAACCCAAGATACATGCCTCGTATTCAACCATATTGTTGGTACAAAAGAAGTGTAGCGTAGCTGTAACAAGGTAATGTTGCCCTGTCTCTAAGATAAGTACCACTCCTATCCCAACACATTTGTTATTGGCAGCCCCATCAAAGAATAACTTCTACCCAGGTTTTTAATCTTGCCCTGGTTCATCAATGTGCATTGCCTCCTCATCAAGAAAATATGTTTTCAACGGTTCATATTTATCATCAACTAGATTCTCTGCTAGGTGATCAGCCACTGTTTGTGCTTTCATCGTAGTGCGAGTCACATAAATAATATCAAATTTTGTGAGCAAGATTTGCCATTTAGGAAGCCTCCATGTGGGCATGGGCTTTTGGAAGATGTACTCCAACGGATCCAGCCAGGAGATGAGATAAGTGGTATATGCTGACAAATAATGTTTCAAATTCTGTTTCATCCAATCAAAGCACATCACGTCCTTTCCAGTTGAGTGTATTTTACCTTGTAAGAAGTGAACTTTTTACTGAGGTAGTAAATTTCCTGTTCTTTCTTCCCTGTGACATCATGCTGCCCCAGTACACGGCCAAAAAAATTATATCTAGCACTATCAGTTAAAGAATAAGAGGTCTCCCTGGATCAGGTGGAACCAATACAGGCAGATTGGCCAAATATTCTTTGATTTTGTCAAACGCTGCCTGACATTCATCTGTCCATTTGACCGCAACATCTTTCTTCAGCAGCTTAAAGATAGGCTCGCAAGTTGATGTAAGTTGAGTAGTTAACCTGCTAATATAATTCAACCTGCCGAGAAAACTCATCACTTCTTTCTTGTTCTTCGGCGGAGGCAATTCCTAGATGGCTTTGATTTTGGACGGCTATAATTCAATATCATGTCGGCTTACCACAAACCCTAACAACTTCCCTGGCGGTACTCCAAAAGCATACTTTGCTGGATTGAGCTTGAGGTTGTACATGCGAAGCCTCTATAAAACCTTCCTCATGTCTTTAACATTATCACACTACTTTTTGGACTTGATAATTACATCATCCACATAGATTTCAATTTCCCGGTGTATCATATCATGGAACATGGTGATCATTGCCCTCATGTATGTTGCCCTTACATTCTTCAGCCCAAAGGACATCACCTTATAACAGTATATTCCCCAAGGTATGATGAATGCCGTCTTTTCAGCATCTTCCTCATCCATCAAAATCTGATGATAACCAGCATAACAATCCATGAAAGAACCAATCTCATGTTTGGCACAATTGTCAATCAGTATGTGGATGTTTGGCAGTGGAAAATTGTCTTTCGGACTCGCCTTGTTGAGAACACAATAATCAACACAAACTTAGGTTTTTCCATCTTTCTTTGGCACAAGCACAACATTGGCTAACCAAGTCGGATATTTGGTAACTCGTATAACCTTCGCCTCAAACTGCTTATTGACTTCTTCTTTGATTTTCACACTGATGGCAGTCTTAAATTTTCTCTGCTTCTGCTTGACAGGTGGACATTCTGAATAAGTAGGCAACTTGTGGACCACCAGACAAGTACTTAGACCCGGCATATCATCGTATGACTATGCAAAGATATCTTTGTATTCAAACAACAATTTAATCAATTCTTCCTTGAGTGAGGCTTCCAAATGGACACTTATTTTTGTTTCACGAACATTTTCCTAATCCCCCAGATTGATTGCCTTCATGTCATTCAAGTTAGGTTTGGGTTTTTCCTCGTATTGACTCAGTTCTTTACTAATGTTTTCCAAAGCTTCCTCGTCATCATACTCCACTTCATCATCACATTCAATTTCTTGTATTATTATTTTATATTGATTATCAAGACTAGGCCGGGAACTCCTCATGCATGACGCATAATTGAAATTAGCATAAAATGGACTGTACAAGAAAAAGAAAAGAAAAACAAAATAGAGGCTATCAGGGATAAAGAGAGAAAGAAATTGTATTTTATTGAAATTTGTAAGATAACAAGGTTTGACTCATCCAATTGAATGGAACATAGAAATCTGAATTATAACCTTGAAATTAAATAGATTTAATACTCAAAAAGAAAATCAAAAACTAACTATCGCGACTCTCTCCAAGTTGGAAGAGGAGTGGTTTCCCAGTTATTAAGATTGGCCCAAGATCCCACGAACTGGACATCAATTCTGCTTGGACCCTCATCTGCTTCCACCATATTCACTTCATCGAATAACCTTCCAAATATTTCAATTAATTCCTTGTAAGCCCTTATCACCACTGAGCTGGGCATCACTGTTGCTAGGTGCCTCTTAGTACCAGACTGGACGAAAGAACGAGAAAGGTTATGGATATGTTTAGGGAGGGTCCACACTTTCTTCTTCAACTTTCTGGCTCTCCTTATATCAGCAGCGGTGGGTTTAAAGCCTAGCCCGAAAGTATCAATATTACCAAGAAAAGACACTAGTTGTATAATGCCTTGTAATGAAGCTCCCAAACCCTTTCCAAGTAAAAAGTCATTCTTCAATATTTCTGTTGCTACCATAACAGACGCGGTAGCCACCTTAGGCACATGAACATGTTCCCCTTCTGGGACTTTGGCAACTGGTACAATATCCACAACTTGGTACACCCACGGGCCCTTATCATCTTCGACTTCCTCAAAGGATGTAATAGTATTGCAATAATTATTTTCCCCGTGGACCACGATCTCCTGACGATCCCATTTAAATTTAACCATCTGATGTAGCGAGGATGGCACAACTTTTGCAGCGTAGATCCATGGCCGTCCCAATGAAAGATTATAAGATGCAGCAACATCCAACACTTGGAACTGCGTCGTGAATTCCACAGGCCCAATTGTAAGCTCTAATACAGTATCTCCCATAGTATTCTTCTCTCCACCATCGAATCCTCGTACATAAATACTATTTTGTGAGTTCTTTCATTATCAACCTTCAACTTCTCTAGAGTGGAGAGAGGGCAAATGTTGGCACTGGACCCATTATCAATTAACACTTGAGTTACTACAGAATCCTCGCATTTTACTATAAGGTACATGACTCTATTGTATTCAGTTCCCTCCATTGGCAATTCATCATCATAAAATGTCACCCTGTTCACCTCAAACATTTTGTTCGCGATTTTTTCAAGATGGTTCACAGGAATTTTCTCAGGCACATGTGCTTCATTTAAGATCTTTATTAGCGCCCGGTGATGTTCATCCGAATGGACTAACAGAACAGAGAGATTTGCGTCGACGTTTTCCTTAATTGTCCACTATTGAATAATCATGCGCCTTCATTTTTCTTAGAAATTGTTCAGCTTCCTCCTTGGTGATAGCGTTTTTCACCGGTGTTGGATTGTCCCTAGCCGTTTTAGTTTTTCTTAATTCCTCAGGGGCAAACACCTCCCTGATCTTGTCAAACCGTGAGTTTCACATACTTCATCTGTGACCTCTTTTCCCTGATACATAACAGTCACTTTATTATAGTTCCATGGGACAACCTTTGCATCTACGACATGCAGCTGGGTTACCGGTTTAATGATGACCCGTTCTACTTGAGCACCCTTCACAACCAACATGGGCTTAACAATTGACCTAGGTATTATCACTTTCACAGGTTCTGGTGTTACTGTCAACACTGGCTCATTAACCACTTGTTCCGCTGCAACCACTATTTTCCCACCAATCAATTTCTTGTATGCTTTATTTTTCACTTACTTTGATCATCATTACCGTCTTAGATTGCATTTTGCACTCTCCCCTCTGTACCAACTGAATCATGTGAGCCTTATGATGAGTCGGTACGGGATTCTGCGTAATATTAGGAGTTTTGGGAGCTTTCACTTCAATTCTCCTACTGTCAATGAGTTCTTGGATAACAGTCTTCACGTGCCAACATTTCTCCGTATCATGCCTAGAGCTTCTGAGCAATATTTGCAACTGACGAAATGGTCCAGGTTCCTTGGTGGTGGGTTTGGGAATTTTGGTTCAATAGGATTTAGAACTCCAAACTGCCTCAACCTGTGGAATAGGCTGGTGTAGGATTCTCCTAATGGAGTGAAAGTCGTTTTCTTCTGCAATCTATCATTTCTGGCAGCAAGGTATGGGCGAAAACCAATTCCACCTGGATTTATGTATGTTTTGGGAGGTGGATATGTATTTTGAGTATGATAGGGGTTGTGAGGAGTGGGTGCATGCCATGGTGCTTGTGGTTGGGGGTAAGTTTGGGCGTGATGGATAATAATGTTGTGGTGAGCCGTATGGTATATGTGGGTAAGGTTGGTGATGTGGACGGGGTTGATAATAGTAAGGGGAAGGACCCCTAGACCATGTCCTACCTTCCACCATAGCTACTTTTACTTTATTGTTCTTTCCCAGAACCCCTCCAGTGCCAGTCTGGATGGCTTGAGTTGTAGCCTCTATTGCTGAGTAGCTCATGATCTTATTAGACTTCAAACCCTTTTCTACCATACTTCCCATTTTGAAAACTTTATTGAACGTCTTTCCAGCAGTTGACACCATATGTCCGTAACAAGTGGGCTCTAAAGCTTGCAAAAAGTAATCTACCATCCCACCCTCTTACATGGGTGGATCGACCCTCGCGGCCTGCTCTCTCCACCTGAATCTATATTCCCTGAAGCTCTCCCCAGGCTTCTTTTTGATCTTTGTCAAGGAGAGTCAATCAGGAACAATCTCCAAATTATACTGAAAGTGATTAGCGAAGGCCTGGGCTAAATCATCCTAAGTATACCAACGAGTGTGATCCTGCCTCGTGTACCACTCCAAGGCTGACCCGCTGAGGCTCTGGCTGAAGTATGCCATTAGCAATTCGTCTTTTCCACCGGCTCCTCTCATTTTACTACACAATCAATCCTCTCAAGTGAGCCACGGGGTCCCCATGACTATCATAAATATTAAACTTTGGCAATTTAAAACCTACCGGCAATTGGACTTCTAGAAATAGACACAAGTCTTTATAAGCCACACTTATTTGCCCCCCGAGATCTTGCATATTCCGGAATGACTGTTCCAAACTTTTTACTTTACGAATCATTTCCTCTTGTTTAGGTTTCTCTAGAGGTTTCTCTTCTTCGAACATATCAATTAGAGGGGTGTATGGGTATGGCTCATGGGGTCTAAAAGTAGGTTTCGGTGGATAGTAGTTGTCTTAGGTGTGGAACAGAGGTTCACTTGAGGACTTGTGTAATGTGGCAGGTAGATGAGCCACATACATAGGAGCAACTGGTGGTGTTGGTGGTGGAGGAGGTGTTGGTGTTTGAGAAGTGGTTGCATAATATGGTGGATATGTAGGGTAAGCCGGGGAGGAATTTATGATAGGAGGATCTTGGGTTTGAACTTGTGAAGGAACATAGGCGGGATTGGCAGGATATGCAGGTAAGGGTTGTCTTTTAGCCCAGGCCTAGTACATTTCAACCATTTGTTGCTTCAGCTTGTACATTTCCTCCTTCATAGCATTCACATCTACTATCTCTTCATCCCTAGCCAGGTCAACAATTGTAGTTTCGATTTCCTAGCTAATCATTTTCGACATATCTTTGGAACGGGTATTATACGGATGAGTTGCCAAAGTGCCAGCTAGCTAAAACCACCTGTTTGATCTCAACAACAACATGTTTGTTAGTGGTTAGGGCATTATCAATCAAATAATCACACATTGGGAGCATAGATGTAATTAAACAATTTTGCTCCACCATATGCGTCATCCCGACTTTCTCAATTATGGATTTTCTTTAATCTTTGTCTTTTCCTTTGCTTTGCCAATTCTTTTGTTGCAGCTTTTTCCATTTTCTCTTTCTTTTCATTTCATTTTTTTTCATTTTCATTTCTTTTTTTTTTGTGTTTATATTTCATATTTTTATATGATTATTATCGGTCCTATAAAATTGCCTATCGCAAATGTGTTCAGATAAAAACAAAAATACAAATACAACTTTTTTTTTTGTGAATTTTCAAATTTATTAATGGCCAACACATACATTACAAAGACATACTATGAACTTCTTAACAACTATTTGAAATGAAATGCAGACTGACTAAAAATAAAAATACAGACTCAAATGATTTACCCAATGCAATACAGACTCAAGAATACATTAATGCTCCTGGTGCCCGCGGGACATCGTTCGATCACACCACGGGCCTATATGCAACTCCCCCTTGGAGTCTGTCTAGGTCATCCATTATTTATTTCACGAATATCATCACTGAGGCAAAAAATATGATTTGGGATATGTTCTCACATATTTGGCACTTCCGGGTGATGTAATGAGTAATATCGAGGATTCTTTCTCTAATTATTCCTTTTTCCTGAAGCAACCTCCCAATCTGTTCAGCCGGAGCTTCCAAAGTCTGTTGATTCTTCTCCTGATGTTGTTGAAGAACCATTTCTAATGGTGATAAAGATGTATAGCAATGTTCCCTTTCGACATTAAACTCTTTTGCTTGTTTGCTCATTTTGACCTCTGTGGTAATGACTTTTTTCCTTAACATAGCGACCTCAATAACATGCTCTTCTTTTAGTTGTTGAACCATGAGGGCCCATTCCTCTGCATTTTTAACCAACTGTCTTCGAACCCCAGCTAGTACTTTTTCTACTTTGTTAAGGTTAAAACTGTAATCATTCACTTTTTGCCGCAAATTGTCTATAAGCTTTGCATATCGGGCATTTCTGACAGAGGTCTCAACCGCTATCTTTATTTTCTGAATTTGAGCTTGTAATGCCTCATTCTTTATGGCCAATTGCTTTTTCTCACCCTCATCGGCGACTGCTTGCACACTATTTTCAAACTTGAGATCTTGGACATGTTTTTCCAACATGCTGATCTTTGCCCTATACTCATTTTCTTTGGCTAACCAAGCCCACTGCTCTTGTGATGACTCAGCAAACTCCTGGAGGTGCGGCCTTTTGGCCGGCTTTCCGAATGCAACATCACTTCTATACCAAGCCTGATAGTCAGGTGATACCTCTCCTTTAGCTCGATCTCAGACACAAGTATTTACCTCCAAATATTGACATTTGCTCTAGATCTGATGGACTATAGCTTCAGGAAAGTGGCCATCGAGGCCAATCTCGACCACTTGCGAACTAAGATCATCATCCTTGGGTACTATCTGACATCTACCAAATTGTCTCAACACACGATAATGAGCATAAAGCTAAATTATTTTAAGCCCCATCAGAAGAAAATATGGCCGGGCTGCCAGAATATATGCAACTTCATCAATGGGTAACCATCCAAAGGTTGACTCAATATGGCTAGTAGTGAGGTACATAAAATATGTTGTCTAACCCGAGAATCCTTCTTGTAATTTAACCTCTATAATCCTTGTGTGAAACTCTTCTATGCGCATTTTCTCTGGAGACCAGTAGCTCAAGAATTGAGGATGATGACACAGATGCTCAATCATCCACATTTGTAATAATAAGGTGCACCTCTCAAAGAAAGTTTCCCCAGCCTTGCAAGCCGTAAGAGCACGAAAAATGTCAGCCAATATCATCGGTGCTAGAGTACTCTTATCTTGAGTAATTAACGTGTTGATAACCCCAACTACCTTTATATTGATGTTCCCATACTTTCTTGGAAATATCAATAGCCCAAGAAAAGATACCATAAAAGCGAATCGTCGATGCTCTTCCCATTTCTAACAATTTCCCTTGTTGTATATTTGCTTTATGGGTTTTTTAACACCCCGATGCGGCCATATCGCTGATATATGAAATTTAGAGTACAAAAGCTAATTACCAAATTTGTGTTGTGGACAGTTCTAACTATATTCAAAAAGTCCAAAAATCTGTGTACGGCTACAATTCTCGGAGCAATCAAATATTTATGCCTCTGAGTAACCTCATCTTTCCCAAAGTAGTATGCCATTTCCTCTAAGGTCCAAGGTAACCTCAAAGTCCAAGAAATGAAATATATTATGCACTGGGTCCCAACATGTGATTAATGCTTTGATAATGTCTCTTCGGGGTGCAATATCTAACAAATCGGTAAGTCCTTTCAGATGTTTCTTGACTTCAGCTTTCCCTTCTTCGCCCAAATCATTCCACCACAGACGTAACTCCAAAGGGATTTTATGCATGCTTAAGAATGGTTCATTTCTTATCGTGCTCATCCTGCACATTTATTAAGGTGATTTAATCACTTATTATGGCCTAAGAAGAAGACACTATATATTTTTCACAACTCTAATTTCCAAAAATAAAGCCCGATCTGCCGATACGACCTTTTAGCACTTCAAAAAGAAGATTTTAAGGCTGTGCCCGCTAACTGTTGGGAAATGACTCAAAGTGGCCATTTTCGCATAAACAGCCTTCTGGCGCCCTTTCGGGACATTCGGCTATTTTGACAAAATGGCATCACTTGATTTATTAAAATTTTGACATTGTTTGGCTATTTTCGCAAAAGGTATGGTTGGACCCGTTAAGGGTTGCCTATGTATCTTACCGTGGCGAGAATCAAACCAACATAGTTCGCTCAAACTATTTTAAACAAACCCTTTTTTTCATTTATAATTTTTGGCAAAAATCAAATAACCAAACTTATATTAAAGCAAAAATTTTCATTTTCATTTTCATTGGCAAAACAAACTATATATTTTTTTAATTTTTGAAACCAAAACAAAATAACAATTTTTATTTATTTTCAATAATCCCAAACCTTTCTATTTTTCAACCCCCTTTTTCTTTTTACAAGATTTTGGCAGAGTTTCGACAGTATTTGAGTATCGGTTTTTCTAAAATTAAACAATTACTATTATTTTCTCCTTTTCTCTTTTTCTCAATTTCACAAAAATTTTCTTTTTCTCTTTTTTTTTAACTGGTTAGCATGATGGCCTGAGACAAATAACTGCAACACATAAAATGCATGGTGGTCATTTCATATCTGAATACCTGTCCTAGACGGACCCAACCCTTGTGTTGAGTCCCCTAAGTCATACGTGATGCAGTTAAACGACCCTATTCTAAGTTCATAATATGGTTTTATGTTCTAAATTGTGTACCCGAGCGGACAACTCGAGTCGAGGAGGGGCTACGTACTGGGAATCAAAAGGCCATCCGGCTTAGTAACTTGTTCGGTCTCTTTCTTATTTCAGGGCATTGACACTAACAAAATAGGGAGTCTCAACCAATAAGCACATCCCTAGGGTGAGAAGACAAGGGTTTTCAAGAAATTTTATATACAATTTAAATAATATCAAAGCAGTAAATATTTAGCACATTAATCATGAATATATAGGGAAATCAAATATAAACAAATACAATAATTATTCAGAGCTCGAATTCTTAAACCCTAAATCGAAGTTCTGGATTTCTTCTCCCCATCAGAGTTGCCAGAGCTGTCACACCTTCTTTTTAAGTTTTTTTTAATACAGCCCGTGAAGGACATAAAAGAGTTTTCCAATTACAGGACAATCAGAACGGTATTTATTATTATTTATTCTGAGTTGCCATTTGGGAGATTAATGGTGTCACAAGTCACCGGTTGAATCCCGAACCGAGGAAAATATGATTCTGTTTACAGTCCGTGAACTAGAAATCCGAATAAGGAATTTATTTAACCCGGAAGAAGGTGTTAGGTATTCCAAGATTCCGTGGTTCTAGCACGGTCGCTCAAATGTTGTATTTGATTTTATGTAATTTCAATACATGTTCTATTTTTATTTTCCTTTTATTGATAATCCGCATTTATTATATTTATTATTTATTTATAAGGATTACAACATCGTGAAAATGTATCTCGAACTACGTCATACCAGTACGCCCACAGTTTTTAACACATTTTGACTTCGTTGAGATTTCGATTTGGGTCACATAAATGTGCACCCGCATTTAAGAAAGTAATATTATTAACACTCATGCTTAAAGCAACTACACGTTTATTATCTTTGGGAAAGACCGTAAAATTCACTAAACGGTCCATCCTAAATTTCTAGATATTTTTATTTAAACAATTATTGAGAGCCACGCAATTATGTATTTTTGATTTGGCGAGGCTCCTCTCATCATTTTAATAAAGGCCAAGCTAGGTGTATAAATTTTCTATTAAAGGATTATCTCTACAAAAAAAAAAAGAAAAAGTTCTAACTAATTGATTAAATGAACATTTTTATTCATTGTGTAATATAAACCAATCAAAGTGTATTGTTTAGATATGGGCTCAACAAAAACCAATAAGTATTGAGAAATCTACTCAAAATACCCATTTGGGAGAAACTAATTACCCGCTTCAAACTTTTTACATAATATACCTATGCGGTTAAAAATATTTACCAGTACTTTTCCTTGACATTTCCTTTTTCCCATTAATTACTCTTTGTCTTTTTGTGATTTCTCTTTTCCATTTTTTTCTTTATATTTATCCTATCTTGTCTCTGACTTTTCCTGTCTTCCGGTGATTACTTTATGTCTTTTTGAGTTTTACTTCTCCTATTTATTCCTACATAGATTATTCATCTCTTTCAACATATGTGCTTTTGTTTGAACTTTGAAGGCTTGAGGAGCATCCTTGTACTATTTTTCATGCATTCATAGATCAAGTTCCCCTAATCCAAAATGTCTCGTTAATGAACTCCATAGATAAGTTAACTCCTCAAATACATATAGAGGCGGATTCATGATTTAAATTTAATGGTTCAACTTTTAATTTTAACATTGAACTCGTTATAGTGATAAAATTATGGGTTCAATTCTAATACTTGTTGAGATTTTATTAGGTTCTTACAATAAATTCATACATTGTATCGGGAGTTATAGATTCAATTCAACTCGTATCTGAAAGGCTATATTCGCCCTTGACCACATACTACAATTATCTAACTCTGAAGATTATTATTACTAAGACTTATTATATGGTACACAATCTAATGACAAAGAAAAAATGAAATAAACTAAGATTTATTTAATTAATAAAAGAGCTAACAAAACTATATATTGTAATATATGAAATAGTTCAACTGAAACTTGAATAAAAATGCATTTACCTAATAGTATACCGTCACAGTACTATCAAAATATACTGTAAGAGCATACAATTATACTGCAATAGTATACTATAATAGTATACATATATACCGGAACAATATACTATAATAATCTACAATTTCAACATAAATTTATATAAAAATACAGTTACCCATTAGTATACCGTTACTATATCACAATATGATTGAAGGCTATGGCTAAATTTTGAATAAGTTTGGTGGAGATTTTCAGAGTATATTTTGAAATTTTGGCCAATATTAAATAGAACTAGCAAAGAAGATAAAGTTGTATTGTATGCCAACACGTTATCTATATGTTATGTTGGTATATAATAATTAATTCAAAAGTATATCATTAGCTATAACAATACACCACTAATTTTCTTGAAAGAATAAACTGGTACTATATGATACTTTCACAGTATATGATATATGCCATATGGGTATCATAGAGGATCAATAACTTTTTTTTTTTAAGAATGAACCAATCCTCTATGATATCCTGTTAGTATATGATGTTTGGTGGAGATTTTGATAATAGATTTTGAAATTTAGGCCAATATTAAATAAAACTAGCAAAGAAGATAAAGTTGTATTATATGCCAACATGTTATACTATATGTTATATTGGTATATAATAATTAATTCAAAAGTATATCATTAATTATAATAATACACCACTAATGTTTTTGAAAGAATAAATTAGTACTATATGATATCTTGACAGTATATGATATATGTCATATGGGTATCATAAAGGACCAATGACTTTTTTGTTAAGAATGAACCAATCTTCTATGATATCGTGTTGATATGATGTATACCAGGTTGGTATCATAAAGGACTGGGTGTCTTACTGAAAGAAACAGACCAGACCTTTATGATACCCTATCAATATATGATACTATGTTAGTATTTGAGATATACCATGTGGGTATCATAGAGGACTGATGAGTATTTTGTTTGGTGAAAAAATGATTAGTCATCTATGATACCCTGTTAGTATATATGATATATACTATTGGTGTCATAATATGTTCCAATAACATACTTCAACTATTAGTAATATATTATTTTGTGTATATTATATGCTATGCATAAAAATTAAATAAATAAAAAATATACTACATCAATTATCATTTGTTGATATAGTGAAAAAACAGAGACAAAAATAAATAGGAAAAAAAATAAAGGCGCAAAATGAAAAAAAATTTAAAAGAAAAAACAATCAAAATAATAATAAATGAAATTAAAAAAATAAAAAAAGAAGAAAAAAGGAAAAAAAGAAGAAGAGAAAACATGTATAATGTATAAGTTGTTCTTATAACTAACCTACAGAAAAATAAATGGAAAAAAGCAAGACATATATATATCAACTATATTAAAAAAAGGTGAAAAATACTTATTATATTAATTATCTTTTTATTATTGCACGAAAAAAATAATAAAAAGAAGGAGCAAAACAAGTGAATAAAATTAGATCATGTAGAAAAAAGGAAATAAATTAACAAAGATTTAAATGAAAGTAGAAAAGAAACACGAAAAAGGGAAAATGGGAAAAGCCAAAACTGAGCAAGGAATTGGATTTTGGTGGAAAAAGAAAATAAAAACTAAAAATAAACATAATAGGAGAAGAAAAAAAAAAGCAAAACACAAACAAGGCGAGAAAAAAAGAGAGAGGCAATTAGCCACAAACACTACAATGGGTATAAATGGTAATTAGTTTGATGGGTAGAAAAATAAATAGGTAAGCAAGGGTAATTAGTTTGATTTTTATGAGTAAAGCTATAAAACTCCCATAAGTATTTTACATAAAGTCTCACAACAATAGGCCTTAAACATGCCCAAACCTTCACAAGTCAGGATAGTTATCAACTACCGCAGCCTAAGCCCAAATGTGAGATAACTAGCTATGGAAAGTGGGCCTGAGTCGCATGAACTGAGATTAAAACCATAGAACCAGGCCATTAGGCCTTAAGTGCAAACCAAACTTTAATTCAATTTAAAGACGAAAACATGCTGTAATGATTTCAAACTATTACTAAATGGATTCAATGACATTGTGAAAATTAACAGAGCCCATTAAATTCTCTCTTTTTTTATTTTCATATTCAGATTTACTTATTAATGTATTTATCTAATGTAATGATCCGACCTATCTTTACGGGAGTTACCGCCCCGTTTTTCCATTTTGTACTTTAATATGGTAACTTACATGTGTTTGGAGAGTTAGAAATAAATCGGGCAGAATCCGGTTAGAAATAAGATAATTATAATGACCCGGTCGGTCATTTTTGAAATTTACGCCCCGATCCCAATTAACTGTTCCCCCTAAGTTCATTTCTGCTATTGTGGTTTGCCGAGATGTTTGGTATAGAATTTGCAATATTTTAGTACACTTAGTCCCTAAATGAGAGCCTTATAGTTCAAAAAATGGCCCACGTTCAGAATAGTGTTAAGACAAAATTGGAATGGAAATCTGATGGTTCCGTTAGCTCCGTTAGGTGATTTTGGGGTTCGGAGCGCGTTCGAAATGTATTTTGGAGGTCTGTAGCTCAATTAGGCTTGAAATGCCGAAGTTTGGAATTTTTGGAAATCCGATCGATAGGTGAGATTTTGATCCGGGAGTCGGAATAGAAGTCCGATAGTTGCCGTAGCTTCATTAGGTGATTTTGGATATGTCTGCAAAATTTCAGGTCATTTGGACATTGTTGGGTCGGGTTTTTGATAGCATGTAGGTTTCGGAAGTTTTGGTTGGAACTTAAGCTTGAATCCGCCATAGTTGGATGATTTTTGTGTGTAATGATATGTTTTTATGATTGGAACAAGTTCGTATCGTGACTTAGAGTGGATGTGTATTTTTGGTTGAGGTTCTAGGGGCCTCGGGATGTTTTCGGAAGGCGAAATGAAGAAAATCTTGAAGTTGCGGCAGAGTTTCTTCTGCCTTTTGTTGTTTCCGCTTCTGCGGAGCTTGGACCGCAGAAGCGAGTCCACCAAAGCAGAGGGAGTTGCGTAGGTGAGAGATCTTGGAAATCCAGCTAGGTCCACAGAAGCGAACTATTGATCACTGAAGCTATTCCGCAGAAGCGGATTGTCTTCCGCATGAGCGAGTGTTCGCGTTTGGGATCTTCCGCAGAAGCGGAAATTCGTCTGCATACGCGATGTTGCAGGAGCGACCTAGAGACCGCAGAAGCGGAATCTTAGTTTTTGGCTGGGGTCGCAGAAGCGACCAGTTTTCCGCAGAAGCAGAATCGCGGAATCAGGCCTGGGATCGCAGAAGCGAAAATCGACCTGTGATTAATGGGCAGTAAGGGTTCGAATTTCAGAACATCAATAAACATTGGATACTTCAAACTAGTAGAGAATTTTACCGATTTTGGAGGAGGAAATTAATGGGAATCATCAGGTAATCACTCATGGACTCAATTTACATTAATATAATGTTAAACTACTGATTAAACCTCTGAAAATAAAGGATCATAGGTGTGTTAATGGAGGATTTTTATTCCAATCCTCGCTATTGAATATCATTAATTTGAATAGGCAAACGAAGTCCAATTTTGATAAATTTCATATGGTTAGACTCATGAGAGTACGTGAGTTCTGAAAACGTAAACAATATTTCGATTCTGAGCCGATGGCTGCAGGGGTATTTTGGTCATTTCACCCATTTTCGCGCTGCAGCTTTACTTTTATCACTGAAATTAGTTACTTGCGATGTTATTTACACTGTGTAATTGGTTTGACTAGATTTGGGCCACTCAGAGTCGGATACTCGTGGCAAGGGAGTCATTTCTTAGCGGTTTTATACCGGGAATGAGTTAAGTGGCTTATCTAACCTTGCGTGGAAGTTTTTCTCCCTAGGATATATATGTGTTGATTTAAATGCCTTGTACGTAAGGTGACGGGCATGTAATTGCGCAGATTGTTGAAAATTACCTTATTTAACTATTCAATTCGTGTTATTTTGTTATTTAATTGGTTAAATTGCAAGACTTATTTGGTGTTAGCTAGGGAAAAGCATGATTAGATAAGATTATTTGTCTAAGTGCCTACTTGTCTTAATTGAAGTCCCTGGAACCTGTTGAGACTGAATTTAGTATTAATTGTACCTATGTACTTTGTATTTCTTGTGTTTTCCTCTTATTGATTGTGTTTGTGCTCTGTGGACTGCCGGCTCAGTTCACGGAGATCCGATGCTACTGAGGTAAAGGGTTGCAGGTTCAATTCCTAGAGATCTTGAGATACTCATATACTGACTACGGGTTCAATTCCCGGAGATCCTGAGATACCGATATACGGACTGCGGGTTCAATTCCTGTAGATCCTGTGCTATTGATAAAGAGGACTGCGGTTCAATTCCAGGAGATCCGATACTGATACATGGACTGCGGTTTCGATTCCTGAAGATCCTGAGTTGTTGATAAAGAGGACTGCCGGTTCGATTCCCGGAGATCCTGTAATACTGATACATGGACTGCGGGTTTGATTCTCGGAGATCCTGAGTTGCTGAGAATAAGAGGACTGCGGGTTAAATTCCAGAAGATCCTGGAATGTTGATTTGTACTTGTTGTGTTAATTTCTTTTGTTAGATTAATTATATACGATTTGTAGTATTCATCTCATTTGCTATTATTTCAGACTTGTTCTTATCTTGAGCTGTTCGATATTATTATTATCATTAGTTTTATTATTTCTCGGTAGGGCCCTGACCTTCCCCGTCACTACTGCATCGAGGTTAGGCTTGGCACTTATTGAGTACCGCCGTGGTGTACTCATGCTACTCTTTTACACACTTTTCTCGTGCATATCCAGGTATATTTGATTAGACGCACTTCAGGTGACTTAGGAGCACTTTCTGGAGACTCGAGGTTTGAATCTGTCATGTCGACAGATCCGGAGGGTCTTCTTCTACTATTCTTAGTGATGTCAGTCATTCCTTTATTTTCATTGTATAGACACTAATGATGTATAGAGCCACATTGTACTCTCTTAGTCTGTGTTGCCTGTGAGTTTCGGGGTCTTGGTGGTTGTACTTCTACTGGTATTTGGCGAAGTGTATGTGCTGAGCGGCACCTATTACATTTCTTTTATATTGTTCCGCTGTTATCTTATATTTTGTTCATAAAAGTGTATATTCCGCATTGTGTTAGGCTTTCCTAATCGCGAAGATTGTGTGCCGTCATGACAGCATTCTAGGTTCATAGGAGTCACGGGACACAGACCGGTTATTTAGAGTCTTCTGATTGATACAGAGACGTCTGTATTTATCTACGAGGGGCTATGTAATTGTTTAGGAAACTTTTCATTTCTTTTCAATTCCTTGTCGTGCGATATTTTGACACCAAATCTGAACTTCTGTCTTCTATTCACTCACAGATGGTGAGGACACGTGCTACTCATGAGGATCAGGCACCCGCACCCCCTACTACTGCTGCTAGAGGCCGGGGCCGGGGCCGGGGCCGGGGCTGGGGCCGGCGTAGAGGTTGAGGACGCGCTCGAGGTGCAGCCACATCACCCACGCACGCTGCCGCTGAGGCACCACCGGTGGATCAGGTTGGAGTGTAGGCTCCTAGCACACCTACTACAGCTGCTACGACTCCAGCACTCCAGGATACCCTAGCCCAGTTTATGAGCATGTACACTACTCTAGCTTAGGCGGGGTTGCTTCCTCTCGCTGCAACTACATCTCAGGCCAAGGGAGGGGCCCAGACTCCCGCAGCCAGCACACCTAAGTAGAGAGTGCCTGTGGTGCAGGTTCCGGATATTATTGCTATACCTCTTGCCGCACCAGTACAGCCCGAAAGAGGGCCAGTTGCCTCTGTGGATGAGCAACGTAGATTGGAGAGGTTCAAGAAATATGATCCCCAAGTGTTCAGTGGCTTGGCTTTAGATGATGCATTAGGATTTCTAGGGGAGTGTCATCGTATCCTGCGTACTATGGTATAATGGAGACCAGTAGGGTTTCCTTTACTACTTTTCAGCTTCGAGGGGCCGCTTATGATTGGTGGCGCACATATGAGTTGGATAGCCCAGATGAGTCTGTCTCATTGACCTGGGCACAGTTTTCTGATATGTTTTTGAGGGTGTTTGTTCCCAGAGCCTTAGGGATTCTTGGCGATCGTATTTTGAGCGGTTGCGTCAGGGCTCTATGACATTATCAGAGTATGCTATCAATTTCACCCAGTTAGCCAGACATGCACCAGCCTTGGTAGCCACGGTCTAGGAAAGAGTGCAGAGGTTTATTGAGGGTCTTATTCTGCCTGTCCGGTCCAGCATGGCTAGAGAGATGGAGATAGATGTATTGTGTCAGCAGGTAATGAGCATTGCCAAACGGATCGAGGGTATGCTCATTAGAGAGCGAGGAGAGAGGAGGCCAAGAGGTCTCGTGAGCTGGGCCATATCTCTAGTCCCCGTACAGCAGCAGCCGGTCGATTTGGCTGGGGTTATTTCGATCATCCAGTTCACTCAACATTGCCAACAGCTGGTAGTACTCCAGCTCCTCCAGTACCTCAGGAGCCTTACCACGCTCCCACAGTTTCCAGTGCGCCTCCTGCACGGGGTACCTCCAAGGGTCAGTCCAGTTGGAGCTAGGCCGGTCAGTCACAACTACCGCATCCTCCCAGTGCTTGTTTTGAGTGCGGGGATACTCACCATCTGGTTAGGGAGTGCCCTAGGCGTAGGAGAGGAGCACATCCACAGACTTTGCAGCCTCAACGTGGTTCCTAAAGTCAGTATGCCATCATTCCAGCCCCAACTGCCACCCTACCTACCCAGCCAGCTAGGGGCGGGGATTAGGTGCCAGAGGCCGCCCTCGAGAGAGGGGTCAGGCCAGATTTTGTGCTATTCCTGATCGCACCGCAGCTGTCGCCTGCGATTCTGTTATCAGAGGTATTATCTTGGTTAGTCACTGAGAGGCTTCCGTTCTATTCGATCCTGGTTTTACTTTTTCATATGTGTCCTCTTATTTTGCTTTACATCTAGGTATGCCTCAGGATTCTTTAAGTTCCCCCATTTATGTTTCTACTCTGGTGGGAGATTCTTTGGTTGTGGACCGTGTGTATCGGTCGTGTTTGGTCACTATTTCTGGTTTTGAGATGAGAGCTGATCTTTTATTGCTCGGTATGGTTGATTTCGATATTAGTCTAGGCATGGACTGGTTGTCGCCTAACTATGCTATTCTTGATTGTCACGCCAAGATCGTGACGCTGGCTATGCCAGGCATTCCACGTATTGAGTGGAGTGGTACTCTAGATCACACCCCCAGCCGTGTTATTTCCTTTCTCAAAGCTCAGTGTATGGTTGAGAAGGGGTGTGCTGCTTATCTAGCTTATGTGAGAGATGTCAGTGTTGACACTCCTTCTATTAATTCCGTCCCAGTAGTACGTGATTTCTCTGATGTATTTCCAGCTGATCTCCCAGTCATGCTGCCCGATAGAGATATCGATTTTGGTATTGATTTGTTGCCTGGCACTCATCCCATTTCTATTCCTCTGGATCGCATGGCTCCTCCGGAGTTAAAGGAGTTGAAGAATCAATTATAGGAGTTGTTGGGTAAGGGTTTCATTCGACCCAGTGTTTCGCCTTGGGGTGCTTCTATATTGTTTGTGAAGAAGAAGGACAGTTCTATGCGTATGTGCATTGACTATTGCTATTTGAACAAAGTTACAGTGAAGAACCGGTATCATTTGCCACATATTCATGACATATTTGACCAGTTACAGGGTGCACATATGTTCTATGAGATTGATTTGTGCTCTGGTTATCATTAGCTGAAGATTCGGGAGCCTGATATCCCGAAGACTATCTTCCGGACTCGGTATGGTCACTATGTGTTCCTCGTTATGTCTTTCGGGTTGACTAATGCCCCAGCCGCTTTCATGTATTTGATGCACAGTGTATTCAGGCTGTATCTTGACTCGTTCATGATTGTTTTCATTGATGATATTTTGGTATATTTCTGGAGTCGGAAAAATCATGAACAACACCTGAGGATAGTGCTTCAGACTCTGAGGGAGAAGCAATTATATGCCAAGTTCTCTAAATGTGAGTTTTGGCCGAGTTCGGTGGCATTTCTGGGCCACGTGGTGTCGAACGAGGGTATTCGAGTGGATCCGAGGAAGGTGGAGGTCGTGCAGGGTTGGCCTAGGCCCTCCTCAGCTACTGAGATTCGTAGTTTCCTTGGTTTGGTGGGTTAGTACCGTCGCTTTGTAGAGGGGCTCTTTTCGATCGCAACACCTATGACCAGATTGACCCAAAAAGGTGCTCCTTTTCAGTGGACAAAGAAGTGTGAGGTGAGCTTTCAAAAGCTTAAGGCAGCTTTGACTTCGACCCCTATCTTGATGTTGCCTACCAGTTTGGGGTCCTATACGGTGTATTGTGATGCCTCACGGGTTGGACTTGGAGCAGTGTTGATGTAGGACGGTAGGGTGATTGCCTATGCATCCCGACAACTGAAGGTGCATGAAAAGAACTACCCTGTCCATGATCTTGAGCTAGCTGCCATTGTTCACGCCTTGAAGATTTAGCTTCATTATTTGTATGGGGTTCCTTGTGAGATTTACACTGATCATCGGAGCTTGCAGCACTTGCTTAAGCAGAAGGATCTGAACATGCATAAGAGGAGATGGGTGAAGCTTTTGAACGACTATGATATTACTCTTCTTTATCATCCGGGCAAGGCCAATGTGGTTGTCGATGCCTTGAGTCACCGGGCGGAGAGTTTGGGGAGTTTGGCATATCTACCAGCTTCGGAGAGACCTATGGCGATGGATGTTCAGGCTTTGGCGAGGCAGTTCATTAGATTCGATCTTTCGGAGCCCAGCCGGGTTCTGACC